>CANSZD010003121.1:182500-465000 GCA_947648045.1 Beta corolliflora | reverse complement strand
ACAGATTGTTCGAACTGTGTTGTTTAAGCTCAAAGGAGGAAAATTAAAGCTTTGGATTCATTAAATTTGCAGTCAAGAGGAAAATATTATCAGCAACATCAAGAATATATGGCTTCTTTCAAAAATATTTAAAACTATATTACTATAGCATAATAAAGCAGAGGAAATCATGATACCTTTAGGCCGTAGCATCCTATACTATCTCAACATACATTAGCTTTACTACCAAATTTTGACATACTTAATATCATACTAAGTCAGTAACATCAAGGCAAGCAATGACTTTCATAAGCAAAACAAGAATATTGACAAGAACATCTCCGGACTCCCTAAAAAATCATTTGATCATATATATCACAACACCATGATTATTAATTTTGTATTCAATGAAAAAGATCTTCTCGTGATACTATTGTAGATGCAATCACTGCAATAATGAGAGTAATTCAGCATTATCTAATAGATTCATCATTCATGTATCATCCCTTTTTGCAAAGACTTTCATTCGTTATATTGCAAGTTCAAAGTTGGTAACAAACCTTTAGATAGGAGATTCAGTGAGGATATCAGACATCTGCAGCTTCTTTCCCTTGCCAGTCTCATGAATGTGATCCATTACAGGCAATGTTGTCGGAGACTACTTCACCATTCACATAGGACGTCTAGCATAAACAAAGTTTTGGAATAAGCATACAGGTCATAGGAGCCATCTAACAAGATTAGTACTACATACAACTAAATCATATGTCAAATTTCAACTACGCATGTCTCTAAATGCACTAAAGCCCATACCAGTGTTTCCATTCTCGGAAAATCCATCAATGTGATTGTGCACAATACCACATCACCAATTATGCAACCTTCCTTCATGGCCATCAAATTCATTATCTGTAATTCCTTGTGCATTTCGCCATAAAAGCAATTTTCAAACAATCAGATAAACTGCGACATCCAAAGCACCAGCATCACATTTCCTCATCGTGCACCCGTGTTTAGTATCATCACTTCAAAACCCTGAAAACATATCCTCCAACATTCACTCAAATTTTCCTTAGTCCATCATTCCAATAACCCCAAGATCAATAATTATCGAAATCATTTCCACTTCCCCAATCACAACATCCTCGAATCAAAGCACTATAAGTAACAACATTCGGCGACATCCCCTCATTTTGCATTTCCTCAAACAATTTAACAGTGTAATCTAAATGCACTAAAGCCCATACCAGTGTAATCCATTATCGGAATATCCATCAATGTGATTGTGCACAATACCACATCACCAATTACGCAACCTTCGTTCATGGCCATCAAATTCATCATCTGTAATTCCTTGTGCATTTCGCCATAAAAGCAATTTCCAAACAATCAGATAAACTTGACATCCCGAGCACCAGCATCACAGTTTCCTCATCGTGCACCCGTGTTTAGTATCATCACTAACACTCATACTTCACAACCCTGAAAACATATCCTCCAACATTCACTCAAATTTTCCTTAGTCCATCATTCCAATAACCCCAAGATCAATAATTATCAAAATCATTTCCACTTCCCCAATCGCAACATCCTCGAATCAAAGCACTATAAGTAACAACATTCGGCGACATCCCCTCATTTTGCATTTCCTCAAACAATTTAACAGCTTGGATCAACATATTCTCTTTACAAAGACTATCAATAATCATAGTATATATAACAACATCAGGCTTACAAATCCCATCAGACTGCATTTTCCTAAGCAAATTAATAGCACCCACATTATTCCCTGTTCTACAAAGCCCTTTCACAATAGCACCATAAGTAACAATATTAGGTTGAAACCCTAGATTAACAATTTTATCCAACAATTTAACAGCTTGATCAACATAATTACCGTCACTAAGGCCATTGATCAAGGTGGTAAAAATCACAATATCAGGCTCATACCCAGACTTAAGGCGCTTACCGAGGAGAGAGAAAGCGAAATCGACCCGGCCCAAATTGCAGTAACAATTGGTGAGGATACCCAGTGAATGCATATTGGGCCGGAGGCCCGATAACTCGAGATTTCTGGAGAGAGAAATGATGATGGAATGGTGTTTTCCGGGTTTGATTTTGGTTATGGCGGTGAAGAGATGATTGAAATCAATGGCGGAAGGAAATGGATCTAATGAGGTCATTTGATTGAAGAGAGAGAGTGCGTGATTGATGTTGGAAAACCCTAATTTGCATTGTTGTTTGAATGAATTGAGGAATAATCGATTGGTGATTGCGTCTCTGATGTTAAACATGTGAATTCAGATGTTGAAAAGGGGGGAAAATTGGAATGAAAATGAGTAAATTAGGGATGAAGAAGGGGTTTTATTTTAACACCATGGATTGTAAATGAAAGGTTTGAATTAAGGGCGCCTACTAATTTGTCTGATACTCGGGTGTTAGATCTAGGGCAGGGCCGCAGGGGGGTGAAACTTGTAACGTGGTTACGGGAGCTCCAGCCTCAAATGTCTTGTATACTTGTTGTGGATCTTTACAAGGCCCTAAGTTTAAAGATGGCACTTGGTCGGGCCAATCCGATGGCTCGTCCGATTCAGCCTGGAATTAACGTGATGGCATGCCAAAACGTAAGTATTGCAGAGTCGAGACTAGTATTGAAGAGGTGATTGAAATGGATCTAATGAGGTCATTTGATTGAAGAGAGAGAGTCGAGACTAGAGAGTATAGAGGTGATCATGGTTCGGCTAGGTTAAAGCTAAAAACGGGGAATGGGGATCATAAAAGTGGTCTGTTTCAAACAAATGATGATGATTAAGGCTTAATTTTTTAACCTTTTTTTTGTCAAATTATGAAAATTAGGGGTTTTGAGTTTGAGATGGAAAAAACAAGTTTTGGGCCTGGAAATCTTGACCCAAATTCGAAAAAGATAATACCCAAAAATTGGGCAAGTCTGTTAAACACCAAACCTTTTTTAATCAAACAAGGCTCATGTTGATTTGCTTCAAATGTCATCTTGTAGGTTATTCAAATTAAACTTACTTTTAGTAGTGTTACTTAGGACCCAAAAGAATACATTAATTCTATTCAAACTTTTTTTGGTAAACTTTTTTAAAAGAACCTACATGATATCTACTCCTCTTTACAATTAAAGTTTATCAAATAATTTGTCATTGTTGTATCTAGTTATTGTATTATCATTTAGACATCTACTATCTAGTTTCGGGGATGCCATCATCCTTTCGATGGTGGTAAGCCCCCAATTCTTCTTTTTTCTTATAGTTTTTATTGTTTTTGTTATCAATAACCCCCCATTCTCTCTCGCTTTGAGAGTTTTCTACCCAATTTTTGGGTTCTTTCTCTCCTTTCATGGGAGTTTGGAGTTTGATTTTATTCTCTTCCCACGTGGAAGTTTAAGAAATGGTATGGGATATTGTTCTTATTGGTTGAAGTTCAAGACTATCAACATAAAGGTATTGGAAATTCGGATGCGGCCAACATGGTTAAATCAAAAATTTTCTTCCCCAAATCGAGAATGATGAAACCCCATCAAAAGTGCTTGATTCAAGAACACAAGGGGCTGTTTTGTATTGCTCGATCTGGTTCATTGTAGTTTTTTCGAAGATGCATTTGATTTGGTCTTGTCTGATTATATCTTGTTTTTCTTTAATACTTATTGTATATGCCGTTTGGCCTTCAATTAATGAAAATTTCTTTCTTCAAAAAAAAAAATTTAGACATCTACTATAACAATAAATGTTAACTTCTAAGTTACTCTTAAAAATAATTATGACTTTGAACTAAAATTTTATATGACGTTTTTTTTTTGCATAGGGATCTTCTTGACTAGTCTCATAGTCCAAAAAGACATATTTATTCTCTTTTTATCTTTCTTATCCATATCTTATTCATCTATTACATTTATTTGGAAATAAATGGATTTTGAATGGATCAAACAATCTATCCAATTTTTGCATATAGGTAACTATTATTTATTTCAAATACGAAAATTATAATCGTAGAGCACGCATCCCATGTAACTAGTTCCTTTATCCTTGCATAATTTCACATGGGTACTTATGGAAGGCCTAAGAGCATACACAATGGTTGATCCAAAACTATGGATCATCAATTATTTTAATAATTCATCTCTCTTTCACCTCACTTATGATCTACTATTAGTTTTTATGGTTTTTGGGCTTTTCAACCGTTGGATTGCTCTTCTTGAGGCCATTAGATGGTTGCCAACTCACCATACATGGAGCCTGCCATTTATTCTCTTTCATGACCTTTGGCTATGATCCAACTATGATCTGATCATCCTTCCCTCTCTCCTTTTTTTTTTCTCTCTCCTAATTCTTTATTATATTTTTCTCCCTTTCTCCTCATGATCTAGCTTATAGATCATCCAATGAGCTTACTCTAATGGATCCAAGTCGAACAAGTAAATGTTGGAACTACGATTCCAAAAACCACCAAAATGAACAAATCATTTGGTTACGTATAAATTCTTCCAAAATTCCTCAATACATAATATCTTCCGTTAAGGCATAAACCATGCCGTTTTGTACACGGGACCTTAACCACTATAATTGCTATAAAAATCTCAAAAACCTTAGGCCATATCCAAGTTTAGATGATCTCTCCATATCAATTTCAAATTTATACTTTTTTATTACTCCCAAGTTTGATAATAAACTTTTCATATCTTCATTGGTATCTAGTTAACTGCTTCACAAGTTAAAATTCCCTCTATCTAAGGTTCAAAATTAAAATTTAGGAATGTTTGCTAGATCAATCTCTTACATACCATTTTTGCGAAAATCAACCTTTTTTGTTTTTTTGCAACTTAACATCTTAAAAAAATTGCGACAAACAACTTTACCCTATTTTCTAGTACTAACCCAATTAGATCCCTTATGTGTTCTACATGTGTGTTGGGTTCTTACACTCTTTGAGGGGAAATAGTGGAAAAAGAAAAAAAACTCGATGCACTTGCAGCATTGATAAAAAAAATGGTTTATAAAAATTTAGAAATTGATCGATCAACGCCTGGAAATAAGGTAAGGTTGTATCTCCCACAAAAGTAAATTTCAAGATTTTAAGTTGTCAGAAAGATTAAAAAAAATATCGTTTCTCGTAAAAATTTGTACTATAAAAAAAAACTATTTTGGCAAATTAACCTTAGTTTGACGGTGAAATTTTCCAAATTTAGTATTCCTTCACCAAATAATAAAAAAATACCAACGTGGCAAGTAGAATGGCATAAACCGTAATAAACCCCACATCCAAGCATGATTTTAAAACATGAAGAACAAAAATATCTTCTCCTTCCCCTAATTCTAAAATCTCTCGAACTTTCCTCCATCGTCAGAATAACTCAGAACCACCCCTCCTTCTCTCTCTAAAGAGAGAGTGAGGGGCAAAAAAGCAACCCCTCAAACTATAAGATATTTTTCTCTCTCCTCTCTCCTCTCTCAAAACTCTCTTTTTATCTCTCCTTATTTTCCCACAACCTCATTCTCAAATTCCTCTATGATTTAACCAATCACAATTCACAAACTTAGTAAAAATATCCTCTAAAATTTGTCGACTTAAAGTTGAAAAATCATCAATTTACAGCCGTTGATCTTGAAAATTAAAGATGGAAAGAAAAGGATCCAACGGTAGTAATGGATCTTCTTCTTCTTATTACTCTGTTCTTGGAGTTCGTAAAGATGCTTCTTTCTCTGACATTCGTTCCGCTTACCGTAAACTTGCTCTTGTACTTCATCTTTCTTCAATTTTTGTTATTTTTTTTTAATTTAAAGAAAATATGGAATTAAAGTATTTTGTATTTTCTTTTTTTTAATGGATGAAGAAATGGCATCCGGATAGATGGGCCGCGAATCCTTCCGTCGCTTCTGATGTAAAACGCCGGTTTCAGCAAATTCAAGAAGCTTATTCAGGTTTTTTTTAACTTTTCTTATTTTACCGAATTTTGTTTTATTTTAAATTAATTTTTCTTAATTTATTGATTTCGGATTTGCGAAAATTTGTAGTGTTGTCGGATAAAGGTAAACGATCAATGTACGACGCAGGATTTTATGATCCAACGGAAGAAGATCAGGTTAGTGTTGTGTATTTTTCTCAGTCCTTCTTCTTCTAAATGAATTTTAATGCTTTTGCATGTTTGATCATTGATTAGCTGGCTCATTACGGCGTCGTTTTGGTTTATCATGTAGCGACGCCGTAATGAGAAGCTGTGGACCTGATTTTTTTTTTTGTTTTTTTTGGGGAAATATTAATTCTTTTTTATTTTGGCTACAAAATTATGGAACAGGGGTTCTGTGATTTTATGCAAGAGATGCTCTCAATGATGGACAATGTTAGAGGGGAGGTAAAAAGCTATAAATCTCACCTTTTTTTTTTATTCTTTGATTTAATCTCATCTCTTGATATTTAAAGGAGTTGTTCAATTAAAGGTTAGCTTATACTCTCTCCTGTCTTTATCAGTTTACCCGTTTCTTTTGCACAGAGTTTTAGGAGAAATAATAGCGTGGGACATAAAAAGAAAGATAAATGATTAATTTATATTAAAGTTAAATGTGTGTGTCATGAAAAGTTAGTGGTTATTTCAAAATAGAAACAAAAGAAATGGAGAACTAATAAGGGACATCCCAAAAGGAATACGGGTAAACTAATAAAGATCGGAGTGAGTATTAGCTTAGGCGGTTAGGCCGTGGGGTCAAGGCAATAAGTGGCGATGAACTCCTCACAGGTGGTCAAACCCCCAATTAACAATTACTTGGTTGTGTATTGAAAAAAATTTGTTAGATAAGGTAGTTTTTTGAAAAATAATTTTTAAAAGGTAGTGTTTTGAAAAAAAGTTTGTTATAAAATATAGTTTTTTAAAAAAATTTCCTATAATTATAGTGATATTTTTGTTTGCAATACCTTTTCTACTACTATATACACTACTTTTTTTTATTAGGAAAAGGAAAGAGAGAGTAAATAGACGTAAATGCCTATGATAAATCCGTTGATTTCCAAATGGATTGGATGAATAAGTAAAGTGAAGGTGAGAAAATAAGGCTATGTTAACTTTTGGGTTGAATTAATGAAAATTAGTTCAGTTCAGACAAATTTAGTTTAGTTTAGTTAGTTTTCTCTCATAGTTTTTATTTACTTCAGTTTAGTTGAGATAAATTAAGTTCAAGTCAGTTTAATTCAGACAAATTCAATCCAGTCTAGTCCAAAAGAACATAGCTTAAGTGGGGCTCAAAAAGTTTACCATAATAGAAAAGGGTGCAACTATAAGAGAAAACCTATAAGGGGGCGTTTGGTTCGTAGGTTGGTATGGGTTTGGAATCAGGAATCAAATAAGGGTGGTATGGGGTTGGAACTTGATTCCTAATACCATGTGTTTGGTTCAGTTTTGGAATCAAAATAATCCCCATACCTAGTGTTTGGTTTAAAATGTCTATGGAATCAAGAATGAAATTAAGTTTATTTTATTTTGTCTTATGTCTTGTTTTGAATAAATCAACTGTGATACTATAAGATAATTTTAAATTAACTAAATTAAGTTCCAAACTCCCAATGCATAAATTTTTTTTAAAAAAGGAACTCCATTCCTAATACCAAAAAAATTCTACACGTTCATTTGTTTAAATTATAAACTAACACATAATCATCATGCTCTGAAAAAAAGAACTGTAGGTTTTGCAATATAAAGAACTGAGAACTAACAAGATCTTCTTCCAACTTTTAAATGCTCATCTTTTTCCAATCTTCTAATACATGTCTCAATAATCAAATCTACGAAAATCAGGATATACAAGAAGAATCTTTAAGAATTGATAATCTAAGAATTACAAAGTTCGAAAATCAGAATGTATGGCAAAACCCAAGGATTCAGATTTTGTGATGATAATCAAACTAGTTCAGGCCACTCGGCAGTAGAAGAAAGAATAATGGGAGAATACCTGGAGTTCAGGCCACTCGGCAGTATGCAGGGAAGGAGAAGAACCACGCTTCTTTGCTTTTATTTCTGTGCAGCAAGATGTTTTATCTTAAATAATTAATGATACTCTAGGGTTGGTATGAGTCAAACCCACCCACCTCCCCATGGGTTCCTAAACCCCATACCTCATAGGTTTAAGGTATTGGTTTTAAAATTAAAATTTTACTAACCAAACACTAGGTATGGGTTTAGCCCATTCTAAACCCATACCTCATACTTATATTTTGTGAACCAAACACCCCCTAAAGAGAATAAGGTGCAATATAAGAGCTAAAGAAAGGTTTTTTTTTTTTAATTGAAACATTACAAAAAAATTATTTATAAGATAGTTCTAAATTATTCAAAGAGATGATCAATTATAGGGTGAAAATTATTTATAAGTTGAATATGATATTTGGCAGACGCAGAGTCTAGAAGATCTCCAAAAGATGTTCGTGGAGATGGTCGGTGGAGATGGGATGTGCTTTGACTTTAATGCTGATCCAACGGCTGCTAAGAGGTCACATAGTGGAGCTGCCAAAGGGAATAATGTAGCAGTGAAACAAAGCTCTTCTTGTTGCTGAAACGGTGTCGTTTGTACATTGTTTCTGATATTTTCTAACCCACTAGGCTTTCAATTTCGATTGTTACTGGCCTTAATACAAGGCCCCCTTATTTTATTTTTTTTTCTTAGACTTGTTCAACCTCTTTTGTGTCTTTGAGTTTCTGTAATGGTTACACCAATTTGTGAAATAAAACACTTCTTTTTTATTTTATCTCGAGTGTTGTACTCGGTTGCATTTTGTTCATTTTGTGTGCTTCTCTTTCACCTAAGTTAAGTTTGAGGAGTAATAAGTTTAGATAATATAAAATCAGTTTAGAAGTTTTAATAAGTTCAAATACACTTAAGTGTTAAATAAGTTTCACTAATTAGAGAGATTAACACTTAAAAAATACTTTTGGCAAATGTAAAAGAATGATGTAATTAAAAAAAATAGAGGAATTCGGCATTGTTTGGTTCACATGGGAATTAACTTCCTATGGGAAGTTTCTTTTCATGGGAAGTTACTTCCCTTAATGACTTCCTAGGAAATGGCATTGACATGTTTGGTTGGTACTATGGAATTTGCACTTCCTATGAATCTACTTCCTATATGTTGTTTGGTTCACTTGTTACACTTCCCATGAAATTTAACTAACTTTAACTACTTATGTGTAATTTTTTTTAACATCTACCACTAACACTTAAAACTATTCATTAAAAATTAACACAAATATGATAAAGTAAAGGAATAAAATTTTTATGCAACTAGTAACACCCTTCTCATACATAGTAATAGAAAAAAAAACATAAATAGAACAATGGGAAACCATATATGAAGATAGCATCACACAAAAGTTAAACGAGTTTAACCTGTTGCATTTTACAATGTGAAGTAGTAGTTGTTCAATCCTTCCAAAGTTAAAGTTAACAATAGGAAATCGGGCCTTACAAAAAATCGGATCGGTCCTATTACTTATGCTTCTAAATATATAGTCAGCAACAACATGACAACCCAAAATATTTCACTTTAACCTCTACTTGTATAATTTAGCATGGCTTACAAAAAACCAAAAACATACCAAAACTATATACTATTTGCATACTATATTAAAACCATGCCTTAGCTACTACTTCGACTTATGTTATTTTTTCAATCATTGATCTGGAAGCAACAAACCTTGAACATAAGCATATTTGTAGTCGTCTGGAAGGCTGAAGAAGAAATCAACTTCTAGAGGATTGAGAGCAATCTTCTTTGAGACCAAAATAACATCAGTAGGAGTTAATCCTTCCATTTTCATAACCTCATTTGTCACTTTCATCCTTCTTTCAGCAGAATCTGACTCGTGTTGGAAACAATTAGCTAACCTTCCTATGTGCTCACTTGCCGCCTCCATCACATCACTAATTTTTTCAAGTTTAGTGGAAAATTCTTTCAAGACTTCAATAGTTTCAGTCCTTGCCTTTTTTGTCCTTCTAGTTGAAGGTGTTGTTGAAGGTGGAGGTCCCATTGGGCTATTTTGAGACGAAGGATTGTTCTCCTCTACACTATATTGAGGGACTTCTTGTCCTTCTTCCTCCCTTTCTTCTTCATCCATCTCTTCAAGAACATCATGTACATTTCCAGATTCATTTCCAATAGCCCTATCTTTGCCGAATATCTTGCCCAACTCGTCAAAAAAAGGGAAAGGTTTGTTTCTCAACCCAATGGCGTTTTTGTGACTTTGCCATAACACCATAACAATAAGAACGTACATCAATCAATGTTTTTTTTTATTGTAATAAACAATAATCAACAAGTAATGACTTTAAACTTACACCTATGGCTTTCTTCATATATGTTGCTAAACTTGTTTCGGAGCCACAATAAAAAACTACTATATTATCTCTAACTAACATTTCAATAAGATATATCTACAGGAAGAAAGTAAACTTCATCACTAGTTTCAATGTTAGACTGCACTATCAAAAGTGCCGATAATGTATCAAACCTTAGAAATTGCAATTGTTTTTTTAACTGACAAGTAAACTTTAAAAGAAAACAAAAAGTAGGAAAAAAACATATATAATTTTCGAACATTACCTTAATCCATTCGTCCCAAACCGTTTGCGGACATGTAACAAACTTCCCCTCGTCATTCCATCCAAATCCACTTGCACTCGGGCTTAGCATTTCTGAAATAGCATCATATTGTTTTCTGAGGAGCTTTACTCGAGACTCAATATGGGGCTTAGCTTTTTTTTCACACTCGGGCATCTTTTGTTTCATTAGAGTTTCCAACTTAGCATAAGCCCCATTTTTGAATTGACCATTGTCCGTTTTCCAACCACCAAGATCGACAAGATCATTCATGGCACTAATGAGAGCCCGATCCTCGGAAACTGACCATCTCATGCAGATTCTACCTTGACTCATCTCTACAACACAAAAATAATATGATATAGAAGACATAGGTATGAATTGAGCTATATAACAATAACTTTAAGTTCAAAAAAAATGAGCACACAACCTTTAAGTATATAAACACTTTCAAATGCATTGTAAGATGCCAAATTCATTGAAATATGAAGTAGATATTGTACTAAATATCCAAAAGTACAACACAGGTAACGTACATTGTAGATGAATTTTGATTGACAATTCTCCTTACAAGTTACAACTAAGCAAAAACCAAATACAAGAAGTAATTACTAATCACAAAAATCTTTAAGAAGGTCTTGAGTTCAACCATGTTGCATACATTTCAGTTGCTAGATTCTGCCTAAAGGCATTCCATTCAGTACTAGTCTCCATAACCTCAATATTGTTTTCACCGATATCTTCTTGTACGTCATCTCCAATTAAAGACTCCATAGGATCTATGGTCATATATGTTCGAATGAAATTATGCATCAAAGCACATGCCAAAATAATTCTACTGACGGCCTTTCGACGGTACCAAGTTGTGTTTCTTAGTATACCCCACCTCATCTTTAGCAATCCAAAACATCTTTCTATGACATTCCGCGCTTGTGAATGCTTCATATTAAAATATTCTTCAGCCGATACCGGATGTGCCCCACTTTTCCAAACACTCAAATGGTATCTTTGACCTCTAAATGGTGTTAAAAATCCCTCACAGTTCATATATCCAGCATCACATAAATAGTAGTAACCTAAAAACAACCAATAAAACTTTTAATAATTTTCTTTCATTAGCTTTTCTTGACAAAATGTATAAAAAATGCAAATTTCCTATTACCTTGAGGGACTTTTAAAGGATTTCTTCTCGACAACGCATCACGAAGAACTCTATTGTCATGTGCTGAACCCTCCCAACCAGGCAATACATAAACAAATTGCATATCACGAGTACACACTCCTAAGACATTGGTGGTGAGTTCTCCTTTCCTATTTACGAATCTAACTTTATCTTTATCACCGGCCACGAACCTTAATATGTGTTCCGTCCAATGCCCCTAAGCAATTCTTCGAGAGAGGGAAGATAAATTCACTTATTGATTGCCCCTATGTAAATATTTTTTAAAATAATTCATTCTTAGTACGAAATTTAACTTACCTTAAACCACTTCCACCTCTCATCCCGATAATTTTTACTCACCGGCTCGGGTTTCTTAAATAAAATACGGTGGCATCTAAGAACAGCTTGCAAGACTAAGTTAAAGTGTCTTGATATCGTTTCTCCACTTCTTCTAAAGTATAATTGAGTTCTTCGATTTTTTGTATCATGAGAAAGAGTGAAAAGAAACAATGCAACTATTTCTTCCAAACTAGTGTTCCTATTTCCTTGCAATCTACCAACATCCCTCAACATGTCACATAACTTATAAAAGCAAACTCTATCCATTCTAAGGTTATCTAAACATGCTACATCACTCCCTTGGATAATTGGCCTAAGATTTAACATTCTAGCATAGCACCTTTCTTCAAGAGAATTATCAAATATATAAGTTATAGGCTTAGGCACTTTGATATTTAGGATAGAAAGTAAATATATGAGATCGACTATTATCGCCATAACCATAACCACCATTTGCCTATAAATGATAATACATGTCGTTGCAATCTTCTTTGTTTATTTCGTGGCATGCGAGCCATATCTGTTTACAAAATACACACTATAAAAATACAAATTGTTGCAAAGAAATAAGAGTTCTTATACTCGAAAGCTAGTAAGGAAAAATTAACACGAAAAAAAATTATATTCTTAATCAATTATCCTTCTCACTACTCAATTAGTCAAATATTAGTTTCTAATAGTAGTTTACTTCCTTGTAAGGTGTGTAATTTTCAAAACATAATGGATAAAGGGGAAAAGGAGTTTGTTTCTGACTTCACAAATTCAATTCTTATACACAATAGCCTACTGGAAACTACAACACAAGCTAAGACCCAAACTTTAGAAAAACAATATCAAACTTCCTAAAAGTCAACTCTTATCACAATTTGATCATATCAGAAATGTAATTCCCAAATCACCTAAACAAGTGAGTATTTGATTAAGTATTCTTCATTACTTCACTTTGTTTAAAAATAAAATCAAACATTACTAATGGAAAAAGACACGCATGAAGGTGTATTCCTATTTCTAAGTTGGCTACCAATCTATTTGGCATGATGGTGTTTAATTTGTCTCCATAAACTTGCCAAAATATACCAAGGAACTAAATTAAAAGAGTAGCCATTAACAACAATACCCATTATAGCATCAACACCAAACTAAGCAAAAAGCTTGAATCTAAGACAAAAATCATTGAAAGCTGCTAACTTTACTCAAGCACCCACTAACACATCAAATACAATTCAGAAGCGGCAGTAGAACACTATAACATCAGTCAAAATTTTTAACTATGGACATAAATCATCTGACAACTGTATAAGCTCACCCAAAAAAAGCTAATTCATAGTAGCAAATTCCCCAAAAAAATATGATAACATTAATCTCACAATATGACCCGGAAAATAATTGCACATTCACCCAAAATAAACAATCCGAAAATTCAAGAAAAAAACTGCAAACCTAAGAATTTTGTAATTACACTTCAATTCAAGATTTGTTTACACAACAATGTCAAATCCAAGAGAAATTCATGAGATATGAAGAATCAGATACATCTAGGAGAAGGATATTGTATTTATTTTAAAAATGAGTTGATTTTATATTTATAATAATCCAAACAACAAAGACAATTTAAATTAGTCATTGAAATTGTAAATTTGTATGCCAAGGGAAGGAGAAAGAGAGGAAACAACCTGAATATCGAAGATTTGGAGCCGTGTGAGAAGAGGGGAGATGAAAGAGGGTCAAGGTCTCCTCTCGGATGAAAAGAAACATTTGCTATCAGGAGGCGGGAAAGTAAAAATATTAGCGCGCCTTTCCAAATTTACAAGGGCAATGATGTAATTTCAGCTAAAGTAAAATGTGGGAAGTTTGGCTGACCAAGGGAGGGTAGGGTAAGATACTTCCTATGTTTTAAGGGAATTTCAACTTCCTAGGGAAGTTTTACTTCCCTTGTTTTTACTGTGCAATGTTAACCAAACAATAATTCATATAGTCACTTCCCATGAAATCTCAATTCCCCCATTTTCTAGGTTCAACCAAACAATGCCGAAGTATAAGTGATATAGAATTTAAGAACTGGAAAGATGGTAATTCATGGTATTATGATGTGTGACCGAATTTCATATATATCATTGTCAATTACAACTCTCTATACACACAAAAATACAATGATATTTTAAAAAGAAAAATTTGAGTATATTGATAATAATGTCCTTCCATCAAATTAATATTGTATCTACACTAGCTCTGTTTGTCCTACTTGTATACCTTTTATCAATTATCAGGATGTTTTCAAATGATGGCACCGTTCTTTTTTTCTGGAATGTTTTCCTCCTCATATGAGGTTTTCTTGAGTTTAGTTGACCATCTCTTATACAGTAATCTATAATGGACTTAAATTGTTACCTTATTTTCAATCCTTATTAGAAAAAATAGGTTTAGAAATGGAATAATAAGGTTTAAGAAGTTGAGATACGTTTTGTTCTGCAAAAATAATTTTTGACACTCTTATAACATAAAGTCTAATAAATTTAGATAAGCTTTAATAATGTCTGATAAGTTCAGCTAAGCAAAAATAAATTGAATTGAACAAAGCCACTACGTTTATTGTTTTCCTAGATACAACTAGAAAAAATAATTATTATATAGTGTATAATATTATATACATTGATAAATGTATCAACCCAATTTATATAGTTGAGAATCGGCTAGAAGAAGAGGTGCTTTGATGGATACAACTGCAAGAAGTGTGGATTAAATGTTTAGTATAATTAAACTGAAAAAGACACATGGCCAATTTAGGCGGCGTTGCTTCTTGGTTTAGCACTTTAGCTGATTAAATTAATGGATTAACTAGTTTTTAGGCCCGGGCTATGCCTCGGGTAATTATAATATTCATTTATTAGCATTTTACTTTATAAATACAACACCAAATATTACTTGGTTTGGTGGTTAAGACTTTAGTGTATAAGGCAGGGTCGAGGATCAAATCTTGTAAGATGCATTTTCTATTTCTTTTTTTTATTGTATGCGTATTTACATAAAGTAAACATTCTAAGGGATAGCGCCACGTGGCGTAGTTCCTTGCTTAGGAACGCCTTTTAATATATTAGTATAGATTTGCAAAAGGCAGGAAAGATATAAAAAAGAATACGAGTCTACGACACATGGTGCTCAATTGGATCCCGCAAGCATGCATTCGTTTCCCTATCTAATTTGTTGTATTTCGATTAGCACATTATCCTGTCTCGTTGATGTTGAATTTGCTGGGGGAATCTAACCTTTTCTAAGGGGTTTCTTTGGACATCTAGACAAAAAAAAACAATTGCCCATTATTTTTCCCACCCATGTTTTGTAATCGTAGATAATGTCATGATTATCAACATAAATGTCATAAAAATGGTCCATCTGTTTCCACTTAACGTGAGAAGCGATATAAATGATTAGAGTTTAATCATAAATTTTAATTGCTGGACTCTTGCGTCAGCATATTCCTACAAAAGAAGGATTGAAATTTCTCCCCAGAATCGCCTAAGAAGTGATATAAATGATGGGCCTAGATCCAGGATCCAACCCGGACCCTACTGGATCCGATCCTAATTTAAGGATCTGGGTCCAATTTTTTCAGACCATGGGTCCGGGTCTGGGTCCAAGTAAATTTTTTAGGATCCGGATCTTGATATTTTGGACCACCAGATCCAACCCTTAGACCCTAAAAATATTTAATATATAAGTTTTAACATTTTGTCTTTTTTTTTCCTTGTTTTTGAATATTAGTCTTCCAAGACATTATTTGTATTGTCCTAAATAGTATAAATTGCTCTAGACATAATTATTATTGTAGTTTATATTTTTCTTATTTATGGGTCTTTTTCTAGATGATCATTTTTGGTCATGAAATATTAATAATGCTGAAAATTTGGCAAAAATAAAGAAATAGGTCTGGACCCTAGACCCTATAGACCCTAAGGGTCTGGGTCCAATTTTTTCAAACCCATAGGGTCCGGGTCTAGGGTACGGCTGGACCCGACCCTTGCCCATCCCTAAATATAAAAGAATGATCTAAAAGTATCAACCGTCTAAGGAAAAATGGGATACAAAAATATAGAATTTTTTTTTTTGATGCAAATGAGAGGAAGGCCTCAAGAAAAGAAAGCTGGAAAGAAACAAATAACAAACTAAATAAAAAAAAAACAAGAAGAGAAACTAGGGGGATGAAGCGTGGAAAAGTCACACCTACAACATCCTCATACAAAATACTGCCTAAATTTAAAGGAGGAATTTGAAAATTTTATTACCTTACTACCATCTATTGGCCCTTGAGAATGTGACTCTCTCCGTCTTTTTTTAATTGCTACATTTACTTTAGCACACAGACCAAGAAAACATGTGGAGATCATTGAAAAGTAGAGCAATAAAGCATAAAGTAGTTGCCTTTTTGTGTGATGAAGACAAAAAGAAGGGTATAAAAATAAATAATATATAGGTACCACATACTAAAAGTAGAAATATATTTGGCAAATATAACAACTAAAAAGAGACATGTCTAAATGGTAAAATATAACAACTAAAAAAAGACGGAGGGAGTATTAACTTAGTGAAGTACAAGATAACAAGTTGAAGATATTTTGTGCACCAAACTTTCCAAATTATGTCTTTATTTTACCTAATTCCTAAATTATAGTCGCTGTCGCTGATTATTTTCGTAAAACAGTTCTCGTTTTTCAGGATTTTTCTATTCTTCACACACCAAAATATTCCACCTCTACCTTAATATCCTATTCTATGGCTCCTTGGGCCTTGGTTCGATTTAAAGCATATTGTGGTGAGAAACACAAGTTGTAACAGGGGACCATCCCGTCTGTTGATAAATTCAGTAATCAACATGGATTAAATGTGTGGTTTTATTTATGTATTATCAAAAAAAAAAAAAAAAAAAAAAATATGTGTGGTTAATTTGGCTTGTGGAGGAAAAATAATATCAAACTCGCAGCTTCTTTTGACAATATATATGCCTAGGTTGTCACTTGTCATAATCAATGTTTGTTAAAACTTAAAGTTATGTTGCCTTGATGGCATTTTTAATGGATTCATTTTCCTAAAGATATTTTTTTGTTTTCACTTGAGCCCAGTTTAGTTGGGTGTAAAAGCATTTTCGGTGTAAAATGATTTTCATTGGAAAACACAATTCTGAAAAAACACAATTAAAAATTAGTTTTACGTTGTTTGGGTCCATGTAAGAAAAATAATGAAACGAAAGGAAAAATGGAAAGGAAAGTAAGGAGGTAGTGAGAGGAGTATACAAGAGAGATAAGGAAAATGAAGGAAAAAAGTTGTTTTCCATCATTGGGAGAGCAATCTTGCTCCTAGGGAAAATGGTTTTACTTAAAACAATGTAAAATTGAAAATAGAGGAAAATAGTTTTCAAGAAAACGTTTCTGGCCTACCAAACGGAGCGCTTAATTGCGAGAAACAAAAATAAAGAGGAACCCCTATTAAGTACCACCTTCTCACAACTTCGGAAAAAAAAAACACAAAAAGCTATTTTTATTCTATTTTTTTAAATTGATAAATAAAAGATATGGACATATGGTACAATTTCTCGTTCCTTTCGCTCGAAATCCCTCCTCAAACAAACCAAGGCTAGCTATGTAATCACCAATTTCCAACTGCTAACGCTCATCGTTAGTAACTTAGTAATAACCCAAAAGCCTAAATTATCCACCAACTATTTAAGTTGCTACATAACACAATTGGTCTGTAGAACATACTTCAAAAGAACAAAACACGTCTTCAATTGGTACTTTCATAAGTGCCTTCAAAATCCAATGATGGACAGTCTCATAGACAATCCCTCAACTCCTATACCATAGTAAATCCTCACAGCTTGCCTAATAATGGGGTCTCAGCAGGTGTCTAAGAGGACCAGACTATAAGGCACAAAAAGGCGGCCTAAGGGCTGAGGCTCAGAGACGAATGGCCTCTGTGGTGCCTTAGGTGCTCTCATTACAAGAGGTACGTTGTGCGCTTTCAAGTATACCGTTCATGCAGAGTCATCCATATGTAGGCAACAAAAAGGACCAGACTTCAGATTCTCAAGCTCGATTGCTTCTTTCATGCACTCCTTTTCAAGCTCCAATTTATTTTACATCCTTGTCAACAGAAATATATCATCCAGGAGTCTGATGAATTGGACATGAAGGCACATGCACTTAATTGATCACGCTTAAAACAGCTGAAAAACAACCATGCCTCAGCACTGGCAGCAGCCTACAGATTGAAATTTGCGGACCTCTAAGAACATTTCTGTCGAGAAATCGTAAGCATAACGATATTCCATCAAAGGAGCAGGGTAACTTGGTTAACAGCCATGGCCATTAACTGGATTTATAATGCTAAACAAGCTACAGATTCACATATGTAATACATATCACTGAAACAACCTCTGGTTAGGGAAGAGGGAGGAGCTGCCAAGTCAAAGGCAGACGCTTTACGTGCAAGTACAATTATTAGTTATTACTGTCCAAGAACGAAATCGTCTACCTCAAGAATCCTAGAAGGCACAAGATCTGTAATTCCATATTGGCATATTCATGAGTACAAGCTCTGCTTAGCAGTGGAAAACTATATCCCATGTCAAACTGCATAGAGATATATCCAATGAGGTTTCCAGAGCGATATCACGTATAAGTGTCTTGAAGTGCTTCCATTTTCAATGCATGATTACTTTTGTGCCAATTACAGATGACCTAGGAGCTAAGCAATCTTCACATCTACACTAAGGCAACATCTTGACATAGAAACACATTAGAAAGATGAATCATCAAAACTTCAAGATTAGCAAGGAAATGTTTATGCAGCTAAACAAGCAAAGAAAAACTAGAACAAGTTGGTTAAAGCAACAATTCATCATCAAAAGCAACACAAGATCAGGAATATCATACATGGCAGAAACTGAAGTGAGAAAAATACAGAACATTCATCTAAGAAATAGTTAGTATATGACACTAAAAGTATTCACATAAGCACGATCATAAAACCTAAAGTATTCACATAAGCACGATCATAAAACCTAAAGGCCACATCAGCAAGATAAGGATCCCAATTCCAAGATAGTAAAGATAAATGGTAACATAAATAACAGTGAGATATAACTTTGTGGTGGATAAAGTATAGAGGTCAATACCTTGTTCTCCTATTCTGAAGTTATAATTAACCCAATTCAATGGGGAAGCCTTCAGTTGACCTCCATCACTTCTTCAGCACTCAAGCAAAGATAGAGAGCCACATGTGATTCAGATGCAAAGCACCAGTCATATTTGTAAGTATGCACTTTAGTTCCAGAAACAATCAAATAGTAAACTTCACAATTACTCACAAGAAACTCAACATGTCAAGTAATGTCAAGGGGAAGAGAGATAAAAGAAGAGGCAATGATAATTCAGATTTCAGAGCACTAGAGGTTGGAGCCTCAAGACACAGTAGAACTGTGAAGTTCTTCACATTCATAAAGCTTGAATAAGTAATTTGGTTGAGTGTATTAACAAGCGGCCTGAGGTCAGAATTACCAGGCACAAAGTTCAGAGGCTATTGCTTCTGTGACACCTCAAGAGCTCTTATAGCAAGTGGCAGGAGTACTGTGTTTTTGTTTGTCAATAGAAAGGAATCATGACTACAGATACGCTTAGCTTTCCTAATATGGTAAAATGAAGTATATTGAAAATCAAGAAGCTTTATTGACAGAGGACTTGATAGTCCTGCTCAAGCGTCCTTCAATGCATACATGGTGATACATGTGCTCACATGTGAAGAACTTGGATAACAAGGTAGCAAGAAGCAATTTTTATGGACAGTAGATATTGCCACAGCACAAACCAAAATCACCAATGGAAATAGTGGCAATGACCATAAATTAGAAAAATTCGCAAACGCATAAGCAAAGGACTGAAAGACTCAACCAAACAACACATGGCAGAACCAGCCAATAATTAGAAAATATCTTAGGGACTTCAGAGTCTTAGCACACAAAAATAGTGAAAAGAGGTCCACAACCAGACACAGCAATACAGCATAATTTCTACGAATCTATTTTAGGCGTAAAGTGAGAATGACCATGGCGGAAGCTGTTGAAGAAACACAGTATGATTGAACAAAATCACATGGCAGAAGCAATGCACAATCGCACAGCAGTGTCACTTCGGAGAAGATATGTGAGCAAAACAAAATACAGAAAAAGATTTAAGTCACAATTTTTTCCACAGCCACAATTACCTTGCTTCAGTTTATTAGGAAAAATGGGGCTAACGCTGAGCATCTACCAAAAGACAGCAAAAAATTAGTCAGTATATGAATTTTACCCACAAGAAAGTAACTTGAGTAAATAGAAGTACAACCAAAAACAGCCACCATACAGTTGCCGACCGAAATGGGAGTAGGTCAAGCTTGTAATTCCAAACCCAACAGGCAAACTTGACATTGCACATGAGGCTAAAAGATGTGTATTGTGAGCTGTAATTCCGAACCTAACAAACAACTAGCTAATTGGAAGCAAAAACAAAGGAATTGAACCAAATTTTAATCAGATTCACTTATACAGAAATAATTCCCATCGATAGAGTCCGAAGAAGCAAGGTGAGGATTTGAGGAATAGGTGCACATAAAGTATGACAGAAACTAAACACTAATACAAATTCAACCCATAAGTGCTGAAAGTCTTTAAGCAATAGATTAATGAGCCACAACTTCAGAGGCTTCTACAATCACTTGTTAGGTAAGATATACATCATTAGATGATTTCTAAAAGTAACATAATGTAGTACTTCTATAAGACTTGATAGAAGCATCTAACCATTGATCATCAATTTGATATCAAAAAGAAGTACAATTTGATATCATTAGTCAATAATACTAGAGGAAACTCAAAAACAGTTTCCATACAAGAATTGAAAGACTAATCCCAAATCAGTCTACTCAATCAAAATTTCACCTAATTCAGAAAAAAAAATCCCTAAACAAAAACAATAAAAACCCTACTTATCCTTAATACTAATCCCAAGCTCACCAGCCACAATAACAGTAGTAGCCATGTTAAGAAACATACCATGCTCCACAACACCAGGAAGCCTCAAAATTGCATCACTTGCAACATTAAGATCCCCAATATCTTTCTTAAAATACAAATCAATAATATAATTCTCATTATCAGTAACAAAAGGCTGACCATTTTCAGGGTAAGTTCTAAGTTTTGCAACACACCCAGAATCTTCAAACAAATTCCTCAATCTTTGAGCTGAAAATTTCCAACAAAAGGGCACAACTTCAACAGGCATAGCTAATCCACTACCACCCAAATACTTAACCAACTTAGTTTCATCAACAATACATATAAATTTCTTGCAAGCACTTTCAATCATCTTTTCCCTTAATAATGACCCACCTCTTCCTTTAACTAAATTCATAAATGGATCAACCTCATCTGCTCCATCAATTGCAAGATCAACAACAGGGTATGTATCAAGATCTGATAAAGGTATACCACATGAAATTGCTTGTTCATGGGTCATCTTTGAAGTAGGAATTCCAACAATGTTTTCAAGTTTTCCTTGTTGTAACAATTCACCAATTCTTGCAACTGCATGTTTTGCAGTAGACCCAGTTCCTAAACCAATTACCATACCAGATTCAACATATTCTACCGCTTTATAACCCGCAATTTTCTTCAATTCATCTTGGGTTAAAACACGAGCAGAAGAAGAAGATGGTGAACCCAACATAAAACCATTTTCCATTGCTGCTTTCTCTGAGGATATGAAATGTGTGCAAGGAATTGCCATTGTTAGGGGGGGGGGGTTATATAGAAAAATAAAAAACTATAGGTTATAAAATTATAGCAAATATGAATGTGATAAAAAAGGAGGGATTTTTGGGAATACCCAGAAAGGAATGGAGGAGAAAAATAAAAACTATAGGTTATAAATTATAACAAGTATGAATTCAATAAAAAGGGGGGATTTTGGGAGATACCCAGAAAGGAATGGAGGAGAAGAAACTGAAATGAGCAAGAAAGATAAGGGATTGTTTGGGGAATTTATAGAGGAAAGATGATAAGATGGGTTTGAGTGGTGGACGGAGGAGAAGAGAAGAGAGAGTATTTTAGGGTTTATTTGCGAACCTTCAAAAGTCTAGGAAGATTGTTTGACCATGAAAGGGGGAAGAACGTTGTGTAACTTGATTAAAGGCAATGTTTGGGGGAGAGAATTTATTAGAGTAATAATTTTTGTTGGAAAAGTAAAGAGAAGGCGTGTTGATTGGCGGCGAGGTTTTGGATTCGTGTTGGATGGTTTATTATTAATTTTTTTATTTCTTTAGTTATTTGGTAAGATCTTGTGTGTCCTTGGTCTGTTATACACTTTCAATATTGATGCTCGGAATAAACATGTGTGGTTACAAATTTATTTAGGAACCTGCTAACGAACGCCCTAGGCCATTGGATATGTACTAAATATATTTGCTGAAATGCTATAAATCTTAGAATACATGCCAAAATTACGCATCAGTCAGTAGGAGGGGTGTTCACCGTGGCCCAGGGCCGGATTGGAACCGACGAATCGGAATCTGAAAAAATTTGGACATGGGCCGAACCGGAACCGGTCTGGTCCGATTTTGGACCTGTTGGACCGGAGTCTATATTTTTGTAAAAAAATAAAAAAATATTTGATTTAAACATATTTATAAATTTGATACAATTAAAATTTAATAATTTTAATAACAATATTCCTAAAGTAATAAATAGTAGGTTTTTAACTTTTTACCTTTTAAACTTTTTTAATATATAAACTTTTTTTTTTTACTAAAAAATCAGAAATTATAGTCCACCGGTCCGGACCGGAATTTTTCGGATTTGGACCGGATTGGACCGGAAACCCGAAATTGTGATTTTCTCTGCACAGCCCTAGTCGGTGTAATTAATGTTTAGATTCATTTAATATTTCTATTTTTAGTTATCTTATCTAACACCACGGGGGCGTTTGTCAACTTTTGCCTAAATAAGTGTATAAAGATACAAGCTTTTCAAATAAACAATAGGTATAAACAATATCTTATTCCCGTAAAAAAAATAATATCTTATTACTCTTTAAATAAATAAATTATAGATTTAAGTTTAAATAAATTCGGGTATAACTTTTTACCATAGCCCAAGTGTCTTGTGAGCATGGAAGATTAAAGACTAATTTTTTTACTCATTTGAAACCTCCAATTGAGCAAAATTGTATAATAAGAAGAGCTCCAAATGAGTGAATAAGCAAAATGAACAAAAAAAAAGTCTTAAGTGTACCATGTACATAGTACACCCAAATGTACAATAAATGCTCTCAAGTTGAGATACGTTTAGATCAGTTTGAACACCTTATTAATTTTAGTAAATTCAGTTCAAATAAGTTAAGAAGAATTTAAGTGAAGCAAACGCGTCCTTGATCTTGGACATAGTATGCACGTGGTACAATGTGTAACTATGTATTAGGAGATGGGGACATGGGGAGAGTAGTAATGTAGGAAATTTTGAAGACTTGAGATTTGATTGGTGGGCGATAGTAAATAAAAGTGGCTAATTTGTAAGTAAAAATGAATGGTGTTTAGCATCTTATCTATCTTACAAGTAGGTGTTTACTCTATAAGATGGGAAATTAGGCAAGTTTAAGCTAATGGGTTGGCACTTAGCTATGTAGCTAGCTGTTAATTAATTGAAGTCATTTTTAATGTTGATCATACTATGATTCGCTATATATTCAATGTTCCAACCTTGTGTTACTTGTTTCAAATGAATTACGTGGCAAGGGAAAGTTGCTGAGAAAGAAGGGAATTGGTGCCTTTCGGTCTTTGTGGAGACAAAAGGAGTTGTATAATGCATTAATCTGGAGATGTGTGATATCTAGAGCCTCATCGTTATCTTCTCATTTCCACAAGTCGGTTATAGGTTGAGGACTTAAAGGCAGGCCTCACTAACAAGTAACAACTGAGCCGAGGCTCTAATATGACACAACTTAGTTTAACTAAAATTTTACTGAGTTTGAACTTGAACATTAACTCGCAATAGTGATCTTGATATAATAGTTGTTCACTTTGTCCCTTAAATTAGTCGAGAGTTTGATTCTCAACCTTTGGAAATGAAAATAGATTATTGGCCAACCCTTTACCCTTGAGTGGAGCACCAGGGGCGAGGGGATTAATAAATGCTATCGATGGTGGATACCTTGGTTGTTCACCAAAAAAAAGAAAATTAAAAATCATTGTTTAGTCTAGATTGATAAAAATAATTCAAATTTAAGCTAAATTTAAGTTTGACTTGATAAATGATGTTCTAACCATAAGCATAATAAAAAATAGTAATCATGTTACGATCTGATTCTATACAAATATTCGACTTGCACAAATTTTTGTAAAATAATTTTAGTTAAAAAGAAGCCAGTCCTGAAAAGGGAGGAGTAAGAAAAACATAGCGTCTACCGAGATGAATTTTTCTCCTATCAACTACTCCCTCTGTTTTTTTTTACTTGCTACATTACTGTGCACGGTTTTCAAGATGTTATTTAACCCTTAATATCTCTTAGTTCGTTTATGTAAAAATTATAAAAAATTGATAATATGAATCTACATGTCGAGACGAATCTAACAAGACCACACATGACTATATTTTTACTTATAAAATAATCAAAATAATCAGTCAAAGTTAGTGGCTTCATTCCCCAAAGCAACAATGTAACAAGTAAAAAAAAAAACGAAGGGAGTAATAAGCTTGTTATAACATGTGTTTACAACGATATCCTATTCTCCTTGATGTAACTATATTGAAAATTTGGTCCTTGAAGGCTTGGGGTAAAGCCAAAAAGGATACATAATAATGTTATCATAATAACTTATTAAATATTTTTTTTAGCTCACGAGCCCACGAGCTGAACACAGTTGAGTTTGAATTTAGCTTGTTAAATATCTTTAAACTTAAATTTAACTCGTTAATAGATAGACCCAGCTCGATTTTGAATAGTTGACGAACTATTTTATTATTGCCCATCATTAATTGAAGGTTCAAGTTTTTTTTTTCGACAATGGGGAAAAGAGGTTCAAGTCTTATAACAAGAGGTTTAATCTTATAGATTCCCTCCATTTTTAAATAGATACTCCATCTTGACTTGAGTCTTCCAATGTCCAACTTCAACCATTGATATCTCGAATAATCCATTATTAAAAAAATATATAAATTGATACCATAAAATACATGTCAAGACAAATTCAACAATATATTGTATAGTAACATTAGGTATTCTACACATGTAGTAAATTATGCACATATTAGAAAAGTTAAAATAGAGCTCGAAGTTGTGTATCAGTTTACAAAAAACAGTCCAGTGAAGATCACATAGCGGAAGGGTCCGAGTAGGGGTGTTTATCGCACGAGCTGAGTCGAGCCCAAAGTGTACAAGGCTCAGTTTGTTTGTCGTTTAGCTCGGCTCAGCTCGTGAGCTCGACGAGCTCGATAAGTGAAGCATGGCTCAAGCTCGTGAGCTTCTCGATCTCAAGGTTCAAACTCGATAACTGAAGCTTGGCTCAAGCTCGATAAGGGAAGCTTGGCTCGAGCTCGTGAACTTCTCGATCTCAAGGCTCAAACTCGATAAGTAAAGCTTGGCTCAAGCTCGGTAAGTGAGGCTTGACTCGATCTCGTAAGCTTCTCTCAAGGTTCAAGCTGAAGCTCGATCTCGACTTAAGGTAAATTAAAAATAAACCAACAAAATATTAAACCAAACAAAAAATTCATATTTGACATTTAAAAAATTGTTAATTGATCTTATAGAATTATAGACTAAATTCGAAAAGTAACATGAATAAACATAATTTATTTCATTTTTACATGCTAACCAAATGAATTCCTTACATATATAATATACATAAAAAAATCACAAACTAGATCTAAAAGGATACAAAAAGAAAAGACATGCATTATACAATGTAAAAAATTGAATAAAAGGATACATATAATTTTTTTTTTAAAGTGTTTTAGCCTATAATAACTATTTAAGTGCTTTAAGTTATATAATTTTTTTACGTAAAATAATAATCAATCTTGTTCACGAGCCGAGCATGGCTTAGTTCGGCGCGGCTCGTTAAAGTTTCGAGCCGAACCCGAACCGAGCTACCACGAGTTGAACTTTAACCGAGTCAAGTGCAAAATGCTCGCAAACAGGTATAGCTCATTATAATTCCTAGGTACATGAGTTAGTGTTGTTGGACTTTAAGCTAAACCCTGGACGGATAGACTTGAAAATCTCTTACATCCTATAAGAAGAAAAGAAATTAGCTACTTGGAAAGAGTGATGAGAATCAGGATAATGGGCATAAACTATCACAAATTCAAACAGTATTTCACATCAAAACCATGATATGATTGGATTTTCTTTCTATCATACTTATAAGATGGTTATTTTCTTTCAAATTTCCTAGTCAATACTCCTCATGTGAGGTGTTTTCTAGTTTAGAGCATAGTACGAAAGAGTAAGTTCCAAAAAGAATTATCCTAAAATCACTTGGTAGTGAAAGGATTAGAGCATAATATGATAGAGCAAGTCTTCAAAAAATTCATCCCAAGAGGCAAGATCACACTATAATGCGAGGAGACAAGTACCTCATTAGAGGCTACTAAGACTATTGTCTTCTCTCATTTTCTACAATGTGTGAAAGTTCATCACATTTGCACAACAGCACAACATGTTTAACATCTCTATTATATGGCAACATATGAAGAACGCCAAAAAAAGGAAAAAAAAGGTTAACCGCCTGCTTTAATCAAACAAAAAAAAATAAAATAACCGTTTCTCTATCTCTAATATAGATGAAGAATTGTATATGCTTTCACATGCATCGCGTGCATAAACCAAACATGAGAGGATGTTATTTCAAGTCTTTTCCAAGTTCTCATAAATTTACAAAAGTATAATGGATATATTCATATGATAACTATAACCACTCTCAAAAATCACCCTTCCTGATCTTATGATAAATTATTATAAATCCATCTTATACAAAAAAAAAAAAAAAAAAACACATTACATATCTACAAAAATCTACTAATTCCATGTCAAAAAAAAAATCTACTAATTCAACCACATTTGACTATTTGAGGTTACAACTTGCATTTTTAAAAACATACAAAAAGGCAAAAGCATAAAACTTCACCACCTCTTATCATTTTCATTTTGCCTATACAATTTTCTGCACTATTCTACGACATTCTCCTAAATTCTCCCCCATTAAACAAAACCAACCAACACCCAACAAAACCTCCACTAAACCCCAAAAAATACCCCCATAATCCCATATATTATCATAACCACTAAACTATAATAGAAGGATCTACAAACTAATTATTCAATTAATTAATCATACCCAAAAAAGAACTACTCCCATTAAGCAAAAACAGAGCCACAAGACAAAGACATTAGCAGAATAGCAGCTTGCTCAACTTCCCCTAATTTTCTATTATCACTACTAATACTTTCTTCACTGCTGCTTCTCTGTTTCTTCAACTGTGAAGATGAAGAAGATGAAGATGATGATATACTTGATCTTTGTACAAACATATTATTGTTACCCACATCACTGTAATTATATCTCATCTTCAAGTATTCATTCATATGATAATCATAATCATAATCATAACTTCGACAGCTACATGTTTTCTCTAATCTCCTGATTTCTGAACTTGGTTGTTTATCTTCTGTCATCTTCCTCTTCCTGTATCTAATTCCACATGCATTACAGAGTGACTGTCATCAAAAAACATAGAACGAAAATTAAAAAGAACCCAGAAATTTTTTTTAAAAAACCCAGTAATTATTAGCTGAAAAATTGAAAGAAAATAATTTTCTTGAATTGAAAGGAATATAATTTGGTTCTGATTTCATACCCTAGGACCATGAGGACCACTCCTCCACAAAGGAGTTTTTGTGGTCTTGCAATCACCACAAAATTTCTTCACTTCGTTCATCTTCCTTTTTTTTCTTTGATTCTTCAAATATATCAATTAATTTTCAAAAGAAAGAAAAAAAAAAGATGGGTACTTTGATGAATTATGGGTAAAATGAGTGCATCATCAAAATATAGGTGGGTTTTTTGTACTAAGAACAAGGAACAATGAACAGTTTATTTTTGAGGGGGGTACCAAAAAATGGAAGCGAAGGGGAAACGATGAGGTTTATGAAATGGGATAATTTAGGAAGATTAATAAGCAAAATTAAGACCGACATAAATAATTTTGGCTCGGTGAAGGCGCAAAGTTCTAGAAAAATCAGGATTTTGGGAGGTTCTATGAATTTGGAAATGTTAGGGAAGTGCAAAACCATTAAAAACAGAAAAAGATAAGTTAAGGACACCCGCCAGAATGAGGGTGGAGGGAAAATGAAGGCGGGAGAGTACGTGGCAATGTATGAGGAATTTTGATCTGTGATTCTCTCTTAACTGAGTTACTGTCTTTCTCATGTTAATTCTGTTTTGTGGATGGTGGCCTGGTGGGTAATTGGTTGATTGGCTCACATTTTAGATTATTTCAGGTTTTGAGTCGTTTTCTGTTGAGTGGAAATAGTGTTTTTTGAACATCAGTGGAGGAATAAATAAATTAATAAGTTTAAGGATGTCTTGGCATAGTGGTTAAGATTGAGGTGCTATGAACGATAAAGGTTCAAATCCCTCCTCCCCTTCTTTGTACTGCCTTCGTGGCTCCCTTTTTTGACGGGTAACAAGTGACTTAGATTAAAGAAGCCTTGTCCTGAAAGACAAGAGGTAACACATCAGCTAGGCATTCATCCATCCAAACCAAGTCCTCCACAAAACCAAGGGAGGCCTTAGCAAGGGTGTGTGCAGCTTTATTACAAGATATATTAGCATAATTAAAAGTGCAAAAACCAAACGAGTTCGCAAACTTTATAACATCATTCACAATTATTTGAGTACCAGAGGCTTCTTGTTTCTTTCCTTGAAGCAGCCAGATCAAGTTGATGCAGTCGGACTCGATCTCGACCTCTCGATATCCGCATCATATGCATATCTCATTCCAAACGCTAATGCCCTCGCTTGACTAAGATGGTGGTCCCTCATCAAGCACACATCCTCCTGCAGACATATGGACATCTCCAAGGTGGTCTCTCACAATCATACCCAATCCCATTCGCCCATCCTTCACCGCAGCATCAACATTGACTTTCCATCGGTTTACATTAGGGGCCTTCCAGCTAAACTCGGTTGTCATAGCCGTGTGCGCTGACCTTGGAACATCTCGCTCGTGCATCTTGCTCACCTCCTCATAAAACCGCATTGTTTTATCACACACTAACCTTACGTCAGTTCGCTTCTTTTCAAACACCCATTGGTTTCGATTATTCCAAATCTGCCAAACAAACATCATAAAAATTTCCCAGGCTCTTTCATCCTTGTTTGCGTTGATGAAGGATATACACCACTCTTTGAAATTTAAGACCTCTTGAAAAACTTCAAGTCTAAGCGGAGAGATTTTCCACAAAACCATATTTTCTCTACAACTGAGGGCCATATGAGAGATAGTTTCCGGTCCCTCTCCACATCTTGGGCACACACAATCCACCATCATTCCCCGTTTTGCCAGCGTAGCCATGGTAGGGAGTCCATCCCTTATTGCTCTCCACATGAGATTGCGAACCTTGGGAGGAACTTGAGCACTCCATAAGGTCTTCCACAATCTATCAGTTTCGGTTTTCATCGAAGGCCCTATACCTCCCTCCCTTCATTGGACTTCTCTATGGTACGCACTCCGCACGGAGTAAATACCATTCTTCGTGTGAACCCACCGTAACATGTCAGCTTGATGACTCGCTGCTATGTGGACTCTCTTGATAGCCTCCACCTCTTCCTCTTTCAAGTGAATCTCCATCTGCTCGATGTTCCATCCCTCGCCTGTTTCGTTCCTCCAGTCTGCTACAACCTCCTTTGCATTTTCCATGCTCGATGGCCGAGTATGTAGCTTCCCACCTGGGAGGGTGGGGATCCATGAGTCTTCCTAAAATCTGACATCTCGGCCATTGCCCACAACCCAAGATGAACCATCTTCCACTAGGCTTATCGCGGAGAGTATTGACCTCCACATAAAGCTTGCTTGAGGTGGGGCCTTTGCTTCCCAAACAGAGGACCTTGGAAAGTATTTCCCCTTTAAAACTCGAGTGGCAAACAAATTCGGATTTGTAATAATTCTCCACAACTGCTTGGCTAGGAGAGCCATGTTGAAAGAGCTCAAGTCACGCATCCCGAGCCTCCCTTCTTGCTTTGGCTTGCACATCTTTCCCCACCTTATCATGGCCAGCTTCCTCTCATTCTCTTTTTGGCCCCCATCAGAAATTGCGGCACATGGCATTCATGGAATTTATGATACTTTCAAGGAGTTTAAAACACTGCATCGCATAGGTAGGAATAGCTTGAGCCACCGAGCTTTAAAAGTACCTCCTGCCTCGCTCTAGATAGACATCGTTCCTTCCATCCTTTAATCTACTTCCAGACTCGGTCTTGAATAACTTGGAAAACTACTTTCTTGGATCGTCCAACGTAGGTTGGGAGACCAAGATATTTCTCATGCTCGCTTACCGCCGTGAAGTTCAACTTCGACTGAAGCATTGTCTGCAAATTAGTGCTAACATTCCGGCTAAACAAAACCTCTGACTTTTCCATGTTAATTCTCTGGTCCGAGGCTATTTCATAAGATTGAAGAATATCCAAAACAGCATCTACCTCAGTTTCACATGCTCTAGTAAACAATAAGCTATCATCCGCAAAAAACAAATGAGAGATGGGAGGGACGTTTCGTGCAATCCGCACTCCATGAATAACTTGTCTTGTCTCGGCTTGTTTGAGGAGGGCCGAAAGGCCTTCTGCACAAATGAGAAAGAGGAAGGGGGAGATAGGATCCCCTTGCCGGAGGCCCCTAGAGGGTTGGAACCTCGGCGAAGGAAACTCGTTATACAAGATAGAGTATGAAACGGTCGTGATACATCTCATAATAATCTCCACAAAACTTTCCGCACACCCCATTTTAAGCATCATTGCCTTTACAAAATTCCACTCTACCCTGTCATATGCCTTACTCATGCCTAATTTCAGAACCATACATCCTTTCACTCCTTTCTTTTTCTTTCTCAGGTAATGGAACATTTCACGGGCAACAATTACATTGTCAGTGATCAGGCGGCCCGGCACAAACGCACTTTGGGACTCACTTATGACATATGGCAAGATAGATTTCAATCTATTCGAAAGCACTTTTGACACAATTTTATATATAACATTACAAAGGCTAATAGGTCTGTAGTCTTTTGTAGTGCTACATATTTTCTTCTTTAGGATTAAAACAATGTGAGTATGATTTATATGGTCAATAGGTTCCCCATTATTCAAGATGTCAAGGACAAATGAAGTTACCTCACTGCCAATAGTCGGCCAAAAGGATTTAAACAATAGCGCTGGCATGTCGTCGGGCCCCGGCGCCTTCGTAGGATGCATATGCTTAAAAGCTACCATGACTTCATCTGCCGTATAAGGGGATGTCAAGACTTCATTATGCTGCTCAGGAATTTTATTCTGCACGGCTTCAAGGACCTGCTCCATTTCATCCCTTTCACTTGAGGAAAAGAGTTCCTTGAAGTACTCCACAAAAATGGCTTCGGCCTCCTCTTCCTTGTCACGCCACGTGCCCCCACTGTCAAGAAAACCTTTGATAGTGTTGCGACATCGCCGTTGGTTGGCTTTTGTGTGGAAGAAAGTGGTATTCTTGTCATCGTCTTTCAACCAATTTTGCCTACTCCTTTGGGCCCAAAAAATCTCCTCTCTCTTTTCAATGTCATCAATTTCAGCATCAAGGAGCTTGAGTTCATCAATCACCCCTTTTGCCAGGGCCATTTCCATCAATTCTCTCGTGCGCTCTCGTCTCTTGGAGACCTCCTTTGTGAAATCGATTTTTTCCCCGGACTCCGGTGCCCCCAAACTTCCCACGCAAGCCGATATTTTCTCCTTCACATCCCTACCGCATTCGTCACCCAAGTCTCCTCCACAATAGCTTTACATTCCTCATCACATAGCCACTCCTTCTTGAAACGGAACCCCCTTTTCCTATACTTCTTCCTGCTGCCTGTGATCTGCTTTCGAATGAAAACCTTGATGGGCAGGTGGTCCGATTTACGTCGCGGCAAATGTTCAACCATTGAGCACGGGAATCTATGGAACCATGCGTCCGAAGCCAAAGCCCTATCGAGACGTTCTTGGATATTGTCCTCCTCCTCCCTATTATTAGTCCAAGTAAAAGGGAAGCCTTCAAAACGTAGGTCACGTAAGTGGTATCAGTCCATAACATTCAGGAAGCCTTCAATGGCTTGTTGGTTGGGGAAAGTTCCCCCCCATTTTCTCCTCATTGCTAATAATACCATTGTAATCTCCAATACGAAAGCCACGGCATGTAATTCGACGCCCCCAAGTGGTCTATAAGTCGCCAAGTTTCGTGCTTCTTACCCTCCTCCGAGTAGCCATATATACCCGTTAGCCTCCATTCTGGTTCTACAGTTTGTGTGACAACAAAATCCATATGGTGCATGGAAGTTGTTTGACCTTTGTCGGGTCAATAGTATCATCCCAAAACATCGCTAGTCCACCCCTTCTATGCCTTCCCTCTCCCTCACAATCCACACACACCATATTTTTCAGGCGTACCTTCCTCTTAATGGACTCCCATTCTCTACCTTTTAGCTTCGGGGTTTTCAAGCTTTAACACGCCCACAAGCGCGTTCTCTGCACGGGGGCTCCCCAACCCCCAGCAGTTCCATGCAACGCCTATCATTGTTGTTCGCGGGGTTGTGTTGCAACCTCCGCTACTACATTGTTTAGGTCCATCATTGTCATGTCATCATCCAAGTGTTCCATCAATAAACGGGGCTTCTTGCATACCTCTTCATGTCCATCCTCCCCATTCTCCCTTTCTACTTGTTCATCCTTCCTTTTTCCACACACATTCCTCGTATCCCCTTCGTCATTAACTGGCCTCACTTCTGTCTTGCTTGCACTTGGTTTCGGAGCTCTACCCCCTATCACTCTCCTTCTTGAGCTACTCTTTTTTTGGGTCAGTTTTGGTGGCTTGTCACTTCCCTGCCCCGCATCAAACAAGAACTCCACTGCCTGGGGACTTGCATCTCTCTCTTGAACATTCTCATTGTCTTTTGTATCTTTCAGCACCAGACCTCTCTCCTCATTAATGGTCACTTTTTCAATCGACTCACGACGTCTCTTAATTGATGTGGAGTCGTCTGCCTAGTAAGCACCTCACTTTTACGAACAAACAGCCTTCTTGCACAGCTCTTTCCCTCCCCTTCTTCACTTTCCTCTTCTCCCTTATTCACTTGCCAGGGTGAAGCCCTTAACTTTTCCGAGAACAGCCTTCTTGGATTCGCGGTCATGATAGCCTCCCCACAGTCTTTCTCCCCATGCCCTAATTTTCCGCACACATAGCAGAAGAGAGGAAGTTTCTCATATTTCACCTCAAATCTTTCCGTCTATCCACCCCTCATTTTCAGTCTTATCTCCTTCACTAAAGGTTTGCGCAGATCCACCATAGTTCTAATGCGTAAGGACTTGTTTATCCCTACCACATCCGTCTTATCCACAGCCAAGAAAGCGCCAATCTTGTCCCCAATTTTCTGAGCGTTCACATCATTACTACGACCCAGGAAAAGTAGGTCATAAACTAGGACCCAGAACGGTACAAAGTGCAGGGGTAGATCTGATGGCTTTGTTTCTCCCATAACATCGCTAAGGGCAAGGGTATGCCTATCGAAGTGCCATTGTTGTGATTCCATGACCCTTTCTTTATCTTTCCAGTGGTGAAATTGGAAGAAAAATACATTATTTCCAAATGCAATTTGCCTCCATCCCGTGTTTCGGATTCCATACACGCTTCATAGTAGAGATCAGCGCGTTTGCATTTACATTCCTTTCGGTCCATAACCGGCCCACCATGCCTAGGGAAACCCTAGTCTCTTCGTCCTCCTCTCCTTCCACTTCCCATTCAATATCAAGAGTCAGATTCTGCTTCATTACGTGTAATTATGGTCTCAGATGGTTGTTTTGATGCTTCCATCATCCCCCAATCGTCAACTGGAAGGCTCAAATTTGAGCCGCAGTCCTCCAAGAATGAATGGAAACCTAGCAGAAAGCTAGCGAAAACCCTCCCAAGAGACGTGCCCTAGAGGGAAAATTTATTGGTTTTGTGGCTCCCTTATTTATCATTATTTATATCACTCTAAATCCCTTATTAAAAAAAACAAGTTAACAAGTTTGAGGAGTGATATTTATATCACTCTAAATCCCTTATTTATCCCTATATATAGCCTTTCTTTTCTATTTTACCCTTTTTATACTTTTATTTTGCTTAAATTGCACCTTTTTTGATTCTAGTTTTTTTAGATATTTGTCCTTTTTTTTTAACTTTTCGAGTTACTTTTTACATTGTTTTCTTGGTTATTGTAGGTCCAATTAAAATATGCTTTTAATTTCACCTATAAAAGACAAAAGGGTGCGCAAATAAGAACTAAATCATGCATAATGAAGGGTAGAAGGAAAATGGGAGTTGAAGAAGCAAAGTTCACAACATGGTTAATTTTGAACGACCATATATTCCAAACAACATGTTGTGACTCTAAGTCAATGTTATTTTGATGATGATAAACGCTTTATGCTATAACATGTATGTATGTAATAGTGATCTAAGAAAGCTATCAAGATTGGATGTTCATGAAAGATCAAGAACTTGAAGATATGGAAGCTTAGGTCTAGTTATGTTCTTAGTCATGTTTATGCAATGTAATTAACGTATTGGAACTTTGTGCTAAATTAGAAATATGAAATTAGGATGGTTAACTATTTTCTTAGAGTTAAGAAAATAGGTAATTATATTAATTTCATGTGTCTATATTTAAAGAATATAAAAAGGGGAGTTTTTAATTTCGAAAACTAGTTTTGAAAGGAAAATATTTATTGTAAAGATTTTCGGATATAAAGTTTTATAAAAAGAAAAACTGATTTTTAAAGAAAACGATTTTGATAAAGATTTTTGGATAAAAATTGATTTAAAATCTGATTAATAGTTGGCATAAGATATGGAGGAATCCTTATCTTATAAGGAAAAGAAAAAATCAGTTTTTATAAAAGATAAAATTGGATTTTGAATAGGAAAAGAATTATATCCCTTTATTTTAGGAATAAAAATTATTCAAAAAGATAATACATTTTGGAGAAGGATTCTTATTCACTTGATTGAATTATATAAGGGATAGAAATCATTATAGCAAAACACGTTTTCAGATTTGGAGAGATAAAGATTTTGAGAGCTGAAAACGGACTCCCGAGAAGCACGATGTACGGCACAGAGTTCTAGTAAGTTAAGGTTTCTAAACAAAGCTTGTAATGATCCTCTATTTGCTTGAATAAGAAGCACGTCTTTGAGGAGTCTTTCATTCTGTAATTCTTATATTATAGGAGAGTAGCAACACTTAGGGTTAAGTGTTGGGGAGCACTACTAGATCAGTTAGTAGTGGGGGAATCGAATTGTATCAAGAGTTTGATATTTTACGATTCAAATAATAAAAGAGTAGTTTGTGTGGACGTAGATCTCAGAGGTGAGATTGAACCACGTTAAATTCCAGTGTTTTATTATTTGATTTCATTGTTTTATTGTTTGATTCATTTTCGGTTGAGCAAAAACATAAATCGAAGATTTTACGAGTGAATAATACAGTGCACGACACTGTGCCATAAGGGTGTTTTTGCGAAAATCGATTAGATTTAGCCACTCAATTCAACCCCCCCTTCTTGAGTGTCACCTTGAGTTCCAACACCACACAATCATTTTGCAGTCATTCAAATTGGAGATTAAAATTTGGCTCGTTATCTTTCCAACGACAGGTCACATGCTTGATTTGGATAAAAAACGAGAAAGTTATGGCCATCTGAAGTTGAGCTATTTGTGCAGTTTTCTTAGGAGCGCCCGCTCCCTTTTTCAATGGAGCTCCCGCTCCCTGGTCGCTCCAACTTTCTACCTTGCCCAGTTACCTTCGGAGCTCCCGCTCCTATTTTTAAAGGAGCGCCCTTTCCTTTCAAATTTTCCGTACATCTCTATTTTTTCGCGACTCATTAATGATGTAATAGTTGGACCTATAAATAAGACATATCCCTAGTTTATGAAGGGATACCCTAGTTGAGGGAGGATTAACCTCCATTAGTCTTAGATTAGGATTTTAAGTGAAAAAAAGTCTCAAAATCTAGAGAGAGAAAGTGATAGAATCAATGAAAAATGGAGGATTTTGGGTAATCATCTAGTGACAAGAAGATTTGAGTTTTCTTTTCATCTATCAATGAGAATTTCTTACTCTATCTCTCCTATTTTATTTCTTATTATTTTAATTGTTTTCATTAGATTAATTGTTCATGCTTAGTTTAATTATTTGTGGTTTATTTTGTTTAGTTTAGATTAATGCTTATTATCATGTTATTAGTTGGTCATTTCTCTAAAGTTCTCTTTTTTGTGCTTATGGAGTAGTTTGTTGCTTAGGGTTTGGATGAAAAACACAACCATGATTGAATTGGACATTTGAGATTAGATTTAGAGATTTGTGTGATTAAATTATTGCTTGCTTAGCTTTTCTAATCTATGTTGCATTCTTTTTATCACTTGAATGTTGTATTAGATTATTGGAGTAGATGAATTTAAGTTGGCATGAGAGTGTGACATATTGGATTCTATTATTGACTTAAGCTTACTTGAACCTTGAGATATGTTAGTAATGAATGAGAGTCTTTATTTGACGTCTTTGAAAATTTCTCCGCTTATGAGAGTAGGATGGGAGTTGTGTGTTGGGTCAATAGCTAATTCATGTAGTGTTCATATATTATCTCTATGATTGATATTCTTATGCCTATTTCATGATTTGTTGGTGTTTGATCCCATCTCCTAATTTTAGTTATCTTTAATATTTAGCTTAGTTTGGTATTTGGTTATTGACAATTTACGACTTGATTCCGGCCTATAGCTTATTGTTTAATTAATAATATAAATTGGTGTTCCTTAGTCCTTGTGGAAGAATGATCCTTGTTTACCACTTTACTTAGGTTAGTGGTTTAGTTAGGTAGTTTGAACTTAGGTGTTTTGTCCATCGATCAAAATATCCTATGTCAAGGAGTTACTCAACTTATTGTCAATTGTTGATAAGATGAACCCTTTTGGAGCTATAAGTTGCCTAAACTCTTTTCAAATTAACGGGTGCGAATAGTTTGTTTACGTGTTAACGTGTACTCTGTTTTCGAATGTTTTAAAAGCTTTTGGTGTTCTCCCTTCTATAATTATTAGTTCTAATCGAATCCATATCTTCTCTTATATTTCCTCAGTTCTTTTTATCAATAAGAAAAATCCCTATGAGATAAATTCCATATCTTCTTTTATATTTCCTCAGTTCTTTTTATCAATAAGAAAAATCTCTATGAGATAAATTGAACAAGGCGTCAGCGTCACCTTACCATATAATTTTCTTAACACACAAATCAAAATGATGGTAAAGTTGAAGTTATGTGTAGATCAAAGATAAAAGGGAGAATATTAGTTTAAGAGTTTTTACTATTTATCATATTTTGTGAGGAAACATTTTCAAGGAGATGTCATGTCACAACTGATGCAACACCATGTTAGGGTGCGTTCTCTTCACCTTAAAAAATTAAGTTTCAGGTTCAATAAGTTCAGTTCAGTTCAGATAAGTTCAGTTCAGTTCAGATAAGTTTCAATCAGGTCCAATCAGGGCAATAAGTTCCAATCAGGTCTAATAAGGTCCAATAAGTTCCAATCAGGTGCAATAAGTTCCAATCAGGTCTAATAAGGTCCAATAAGTTCTAATCAGGTGCAATAAGTTTCAATCAGGTCTAATCAGGTCCAATAAGTTCCAATAAGGTCCAAATAGTCAATGATCAATAAATATTTGTATTATTGTCCATTATTTTATTATTCATATCACTATTAGTTGATTATGTTATTATTAGAATTTTAATTAAAGTACCACAATGATTATATCGTATTATACTTGTATTATTGTCTATTATTTTATTATTCATATTACTATTAGCTGATTATATTATTATTAAAAAATATTATAATCATGGTTAAATAAGGTTAACAATAATAATATCATAATTACAATATTTTGCAATTCGTTTTTAAATAACTAGAGATAACATGTTTTCGTTACTAACAATGAGTTCTACTACTTATGCATTATAATGGAATTTTCTAGAGAGAGAGGCTCTGCCTTCTCTCTAGAAATTCCTCCTAATAGCAAACCCTAAAAAAAGCCCCAATTCAATTTTATTAGAAATTGAAACCCTAGCCTTCCCTTTCTTCATCTTCTTCCTAGTTCTAGCTATTGCTATGGGTTAGTTATTTTCATTTTAGTCAAATTTCTCTGTCCTCAGTCGGACTTTCTCTCTCTCTAGCCCCTAATCTGTTAGTCGCGATGTTTCGTTTCTCATCGCTGATGTTTTCGTTCCATTTTGTTCGCGGTGGATCGGTTTTAGTCTTCTTGGGAATGGTTGCTCGCGGTGTGAGTGGTGGTCGATTGGCTGTCGTTCATGGCCGAAGCTTCTGAGCTCTCTTTTTCAGTTCGTTTCTTGAGGTGGATTGTGGGTTTCCTCGTCGCCGGAGGTTTGTTCGCGGTGGGTTGGTGTTCATATCGGCTGGTTCTTTGCCGCGGCTTCGGTGATTTATGGGTTCATTTACTGTTTTCTTGTTTCTTTTTTTATTTTCTTTTTTCTGTCTATTTTAGTTCTTGTTTTTAGGTGTTAGTCTTGTGGTTGGTTTTGTTTGGTGTGGCTTCAAGTAATTGTGCTTCCCTTGTGAAGATTTGGGAGCTTATTCATTTTCGGTGGTGTTTGTCTTGCCCCCGAGAAGGGTTCAACTCGATTTGGGCTCGGGGTGATGGTGTGGTGCCGCGGCGGATCATCTACTCGAGTTCCTTAGTGCTCCTTTTTTCTTCGTTATTTCTGTACTTGATGCTTATTGTAACCACCCTTTGGGGTGCTTTAGGGGGTGTCTCTTGTGTAGACACCTCCTAGTTTTCTCTCCTTATCAAAAAAAAAAAAAAAAATGAGTTCTACTACTTTAGTCATAAAACTAAGTGGAGTGAGAGATAAATTTTTCCATATGTGGCAATTTCTCACTTGTTAGCAATAAATGTTAATCAACTTTTGGTTTTCTACTAGTGCTTATGAAATCAAAACAAGACTATTAGATATATTAGTGGTGAAAGTTATGTATAGGCAAGTATATTAATAGTATATTTTTTTTGTTAAATTGTTTATCATAAGAGATAATTAATAATAATTATTTTTTTAAAGGGCGAATTTTAATAATTATTACTTCATAATAAATTTTGAGGGGTAGTATTTACGTTAGGGGTAATATTTATGTTATTACTCATTAATTTTTTTGTCTAATAAGGTCAAATAAGTTCCAATTAGGTCCAATAAGGTCTAATAAGTTTCAATCAGGTCTAATAAGGTCTAATAAGTTTCAATCAGGGCCAATAAAATCTAATAAGTTCCAATCAAGTCAATAAGTTTCAATCAGGTCCAATAAGTTCCAATCAGGTTCAATCAGGTCCAATAAGTTGAATAAGTTCCAATCAGGTTTAATAAGTTCCAATCAGTTCAGTTCAGGTCCAATAAGTTCAGTTCAGGTCCAATAAGTTGAAGAGAACGCACCCTTAATTTACGTTACAGTAAGGTAATATTTGACCAATAACAATATGCTATATCATAACTTATTAAAAAGTTTAGATATGATATGTCCCGTCGTAATGTACAAAATTTATATTGTATTTGGCATGATACTTACTATGACTAATTAAGACAAATTTCATACTCCAATAATATGATGGACAAAAGAGACAAGCTGTTGATTTGCATCATGCATGCAAATATGCAATGATGCAATCATGTCTCAACGTCGAGGAACTAGGAGGGGAAACTAAGATAATATAGTACTGTGTATTAACTAAACAAATAAGTACACGGATCCGGATCTCTAATTTAATACTGTCTAAAGTCTAACTATTAAACGTTATTCACAGATTTACTAAAGTTTGGGATTACGCAACTTCTAAGATCCATCGTTTACTCAGCACTTGGAATTATCATAGAAGTGGCGAGTGGGGTATAAAGCATGAGATAAATGGAATATTCCCACTATTATATTGCTTTGAACTCCAATCTGCTGACTCCATTTATAAATTACTCCTCATTAGTCATTACTATTCTTACTACCACTAATAGACAAATGTTTTATTTACTTCTATTTAAGCATATCTTTTAGTGGGCAATGATTGAATGAAACTACACAAAAGGTTGTTAGTTTGTGAAAATATGGCTGTGGATCTAGTTAGTGATAAAGTAGTATGCATGATTCATATTATGAAGCACACGGAAATCTATCTCAAAACTTTACTGATAAAACCAATTTTAGTATCATTTCTACCCTTATCTTTGTGGCCATTTTCACCCCCTAATCTTATGAGTGAATGTACTTATGTGTACAGATAAGCTTATTAATGGAACAAGGGCTAGGGAAATTAAAGTGGCATATATAGAACAAGAGAGAATGGATATTTTTTCTAAATATAAGTAGTAAATGGTAAGAAGAGCCAATTTTTTTTGGGGAACCCTCCATTGAAAGAAAACTGGTAGCTAATATAATATCGTAATGTAAAATGGAATAAAGCTAGAAAATCATCGATACAATACTTATTTTTCTATTCATAACCATCTACTAGAGTAACTAAATGCCCATAATTTGTGAACGAATCTGATGCATAATTGCCTTATTATAAATCTGTCAGACACAACAACTCGATAAGTAGACATATGAGAAAGCGGTCAATAAATAAAAGAAAATAGGATTCATTATGGACTTATGTCCTATAAAAATATTAGAATTTGTTGATTTAGACCAGACCAAATACTTTTTAATTTTTTTTTTGGTGTAAAGGAGCGACTAAGCGTTGTGCTGTAGACGGATTCAATTTCAGCTCTTGAGTATCACCCCATGAAGCTTTCTGGGTTAAGTTTAGATGACATCTACAAAGTAGAGGTGATCATGGGTCGAGGCGGGGTTTGGCCAAAAAAAGTGGCCCGTTTCGGGCCAGAGCCAAACCTCAGACCTAAATCCTCGCGCCAAAACCCACTAATTCGGGCAGGGGCATGCGGGGTTTTCGGGCCATTTTGGGGCCAGACCAAACATTAGCCTAATTTTTTATATTTAAGTGGCCTGTTTATTTTTTGCCCAATAAATCGGGCGGGGCCCGACCGCAGACTGAAAAATCTTACCCAAAACTCGCCCATTTCGAGCCGGATCCATGTTATAATGGTGTCTTACTTATGACTCTTATGACTTATGAGTAGAAATTAATTTTACTATTGTTGTTGACTTGAGTTGTAGGTAAAATGAAGATGGAAATTGGAAAATACGAAGTGAACCCGAGAAGAACGGAGCGAGCTCGTGATCCGAATCTCAAGAGTTGGGTTAATCCGCTTGCAAAGCAAACATCATTATTCATTTGCTTGCTTAGTTGCTTCTCCCACTCTCTCTCTCTTGCTTCTCCCACTCTCCCCTCTCTTTCTCTCTCCTCTCACATGCGTTCTGGTTTGTAATGCTTTTCTTGCCCCAAATAACTACCCCTCTTTTTCTATAAAATTCGTTTACCCAAATAAGAAAAACTACTTCTTTTGACATTTCAACCGATGCAGTTTCTCGTTGCATTTCATTTTCAGGCATGTTTTCTCTCTCTCTCTCTTCTTCCTCCTTCATTTGGGTTTCAATGTATTTATATGTTTAATTTTACGATACTTTGATCTAATGCGATTTTCTTCTTCAAGTTTCTACCTTTATAATTTGATAGCTAGATTTAGTAAAGTGGGTTTAATCCTGGGTCATTGATTCTTATGGGTATTTGAGATTTTGCTTGATTGAGCTTATTATCTTTGTCATTTTCATTTTCGTTTGATTCATCTTGTAAGTTGTAATATATGGGTTTTGTCTTATTCGATTGATTTTTTGCATATACGTCATGAATGATTGAATGGTGTTAGAATTTCCAATATTTCTGGGCAAGGTTGGAACTTTGAATGATCTTTTTCCAGTCATGAATGGTTGAATGGTGTAAGAATTTCCTGGGCAAGTTTGGAACTTTGAATGATCTTTTTCCAATTAGTTTTAGTAAGTTAGCTAATTAAAGAGTTTGTCAAAATGAATCATAAATGGTTACTTTTTGTGTGTGTATTTGTTGTAATTGTGATCAATGTGCTCATATAGATTAGGAAATTTGCATAATGTTAATTGGTTGACTTTGCTGTAGAATTTCAATCTGATCTTTTTCTTCATTTTTTTTTTCTTGGTGTTGTAGAGAGATTTCTTCATGTGTTTTGGTCTGTCTGCATTGTATTATCTGCCATTCACAATCATGTCTAGCCTTATTAGTGGATGTGTATTCTCTTGATTGTGAATCTAATAATGGACAGTCTGATTTTCGGCCTGCATTGTGTTAAGTATATATGCATCTGATGATTAGGATTTAGCTTTACGAGAAGCCGAGTTTCCTGTAATTGGAAAACATTGCTTTAACCATAGCCTTCGTTAAATTCCTTGGTGGTTGTAAGTTATACTGTGGGTTTGTTGTTGGATCTTATTCAGAAGATTGGTTATTCCTTAATCTGAAACTTCCATGCCGTAGCATGATAGGTACTTCCATCATCGAGATTTCTGCGAAAGCGTGCAACTTCCAAGCTTATTTAAGATAGTCTCTTGATTTATTGAAATGTTTTCGACTTGCTGTGCTATAGTAAATGATTAAGATGTACATATTTCAATAGGAGTATTGTTGGGTGGGTTGCAGTAGGTTTTTTTTTCCTTTTGGATGACTTACTTATGCTATACAACTAATGTAACTTGTAGGATTACTCTGTCTTCTTTCTGTTGCTTACATTATTACTATCAGATCCAGATTTAATAAATGACATCCAAAAAAGATGTCTTGTGTTACTGAACAAAAGAGATTAAAGAGGATCATTTACTGGCCTGGATGGTAAAAGACAGTTACTTTCATAAATTGGAAGCTGATTCTATCCGTGGATTAATTACTTGGGATCGTGGTTTTCCTACTTTGGATTTTCTACCATAGGTATTCTAGTTGTTGGCATCATGTCCCTTGGTTTTAAAACTTTGGCCAAGCAATCTTCTGTGAAGTACTGATAGACTTGCTGCATCATTGCTCTTTAGTCCAATTATGTCCATCTACTTGTTATTCTATATTTTGGGTTAAATTTTCTATATATTTAGAATTTGGTTGGTTTTCAGAGGCATAACCATTAAAAACGGAAGGGAGCTTTGTTTCTTTTCACTTTTCACCCTTGTACACATTCAAAATATACGCTTAGCTGTGTGTGGAAGGAAACTCTACGCTGGAGCCTAATTTTGTTTTGCTAACTTATGATGGTGAACTGTAATTTGTGCGAACTGCATACCCTTTAAATTCATACAACAATTATTCACTATACTCTGAAATTGTTGTCATCAGGTCCGAGCTATCCGTTTCTGATGCAAAATTCCTTGCTATGCTGGTTTTACCGTTTTTCTCACTCTTTAAAGTTCAGATGAGAACTGCCCCCATGTGCTTCTCAGTCTTACGAGTTCCTAGATTCAAGGTTCACTCTTTGGTTAATACATGGTTTCAAGGCTTTGATGCCATCCATCCAACATGTAAAATGGGGTACAGCTTTAGGTTGATAAGTTCCAGTATCGGTGGGCGTGAAAAAAGCAGTGGAAGTTGGACTCGAAGACCCCTAACCACAGGAGTGGAAGGAAAAGGCAAAAAGCCCTTGAGTAGTGCAGCCAATGTGAGGCATGACTTACCAGATAAAGTAATTGCGACGACAAGCACAAACTTAATTGTAGATGATAGCAATTCTCAACAAGTTCAATGTCCAGATGTTAGACAACTGATAGCTGAGAATAAGGATTTGGCCAGCCTTGCAACTTTTATTGTCTTTGATCTGGAGACGACTGGTCTTAGGAGAGATGAGAGAATCATTGAGATTGCGCTTCAGGATATTCACGGTGGTGAAAATAGCACCTTCCACACTCTAATTAATCCTGGACGTGCTGTCCCAAATGCTTTTATCCATGGTATTACAACCAGCATGGTCAGTAAACCTGGTGTACCAAGGTATTTCAGTCATAATGTTCTTACAAACTTGATTGCCAAAAGTGATTTTGTTTCTTTTTGACAGGAAAAAAGTGCATTTTAGTTAGGTGTAATGAACTAGTTACTCTGTTATAGGCTCATGCCATAGAATAGCTAGTAAGTGTGAATTTGTCAGGTAAATATTCTTCTGCCCCACATATGCAAGACAGTTTGAGATCATACACAATTTTACACCCAATAGTGGAAAACAAATGCTTGTGTACAGTATACTCACATTGCATACTTTTTTGTTCAATACACTTTTTTTACTTCATCAACTTCTTTCTTTCCTTAGTTCCAATTTGCATTTTTTTGTTGAAAACACTTTTGCAATTCATTTGAGCTGACCATAGATTACTTGGTGGAATGATTCTTCATGTTTCTGTGTTTGGACTCTGATGTATTTGTAGGATGGAGGAGCTTATCCCAATCTTGCTTCAGTTTGTCAAAAGCCGTCAGAAACCAGGGGGATATGTGGTGTTTGTCGCTCATAATGCTCGATGTTTTGACGTACCATTCCTGGTTAATGAATTTAGACGCTGTGCTTGTGAAATCCCTTCAAACTGGTTTTTTCTGGATACTCTTCCTTTAGGTCGTGAAGTAATTAAATCCGCAGGTGCAATATTTTTCTTTATCTTTCCTTCCTTCATCCTTTCTTTTTCTTGGCTGGGATTTTGTCACTGAAGTTTTTTCATTGTCATCAGGAGTGAAAACCGGGGCAAAGACATCGTTGCAAGGACTTCGTGAATATTATGGAATTGAGTTAAAAGGTTCAGCACACAGAGCCATGTCAGACGTGCATATATTGTCACTCGTACTTCAGAGATTAACCATTGATCTGGAGCTCCCAAAAGCTGGTTTAGTGCAGAAAACTTTTACAGCTAATGAATTAACAAGTAGCAATGCAAAGAAGAAAAAGGAGTCCAGTTAGTTCTTTAGTTCCTTCTTGTCATTCCTGTATCATCCATTGTTGTTTATTAATTTATGATGTAATTCTTCTAATATCAGATGAATCACCCATTGTATTCCAATCTGTGGGGCAGTTATAGAAATGAAGCAAAATTTACGATCAGTCATTCTCATTCCCCTTTATTAGAATTAGAATGAGAATGACTGATATCTCATTCCCCATTTTATTAATTTACGATCAGTTATAGAAAATATTTTGTTTAGGGTTTTTCTCCTCTTTATTTTATTCCTTTGTTTTTGGAATGTTAGACTCTGTTTGGTTGGATAGAAAACATTTTTAAGGGAAAACACAATTGTGAATCAAATTTTCTTTGTTTGGTTCCTTTCAAGAAAAGCTAGAGATGATGGATGAGAGAAGAGAAAGAGGAAGAGGAAGATAAAGATAAAGAGTAGAAAGGAAAATTTGACAATTATTAGAACTTTTTTCCACCTTTGAGAAAATTAGTTACCCCCATCACAAACCAAACAAGGGAAAATAGGAAGACCATCTTTTTGAGAAAATGTTGTCTACCAATTGCCATAGTGCCATCTAAACACTCCTAATAAATGGTGCAAACTATGACATGGAACATATCGCTTGTTAGAGAGAAAGCAAAAAAATGAAGCAAAGCAATGAAAGACCAATAAGGCAGTAACAAAGAATAGCTTTAGAAAATGCTCTTGTTGAGAGTCGAACTCAAGACCTCCCGCTTACTAAACGGGTGCTCTAACCAACTGAGCTACAAGAGCTTCTTGAAAAAAGTCCAAAATATTTTCTACTCATTGCATTAAGGCAATTCAGCCTTTTTTAGCCAGACAAAAATCTGAAGCAATTACATCTTATAAAAAAAGAAAAAACAATTTAGCCATTTTACATCGCAAATTAGATGGTAGATACGAGTCTACCATCCAAATGGTGCGCACCATTTGATACGACGTTGTTCCGCAATGAACAAAACAACATCCTCAATGAACAAACTAAGAACACGGAAGATGAAAGTGAACAAAAGAACAACACACTGACTCGAACATATGAGTCATGAACAAAAAAAAAAGATGAACATGGAGAAATATCTTTAAACAAGCATTATAAACAAACAAAGAAAACACAATGAACAAAGAAATATCTGTAATAAACAAACTAAGAAACATAAATATAAAGACCAACAAAGGAGAATCGACGAGATCGATGTTTATTGGAGAACAGTTAATGTTCATTGGTTTCGCGATCCACTTAATGTTCATTGGAAACGATTGATGTTCGTGGTTTGCACGTTTTATGTTTTTTTGCGTTTTGGTCACGTGTATGACACGAGTCCACCATCTACCCATTGATTTTACATTTACGAATTGCTAACCTCACAATATTGGATTTTTAAGGAACTACCTAGTGCTCTGTTTGGGAAGAAGGAATTCATTACTGTTGCTATATTTTCTCTTTCCTCTTGTTCTGAGTCTTCTGACCCATCACTCTCTTTCTCCTTAAATGAAAGACATTATGGAATTCAATAACAAGTTTTTCCCTAATCTATAATTTAGAATTCAACACCAATACTATTTTTAAAAATTGAAATTAATAATCTTAAATAAACGTGGATATCCAAATAGCGAAAGACCTTCTGGGTCTAGTAGTATAAGTTGTTCACTTGTTCAACTCCAAGCAATGAGACTAGGGTTTGAATCTTGGGGACAACATTGGTCAAATAAAGATGTGTCAAAGCTTAATTAGACGACGAGGTGATGGGGCGGTAAGAGAGAAAATGAAGAATAATATAGGTGATGTTGAGATAAAAGTGTCAACCCACAGTACCCACTACCCACTATCATGGACTTTCACCCTTACATGTATTTAAAGTATGTTGGGAAATTTTCTCCCGCCTCATTTATTGAACTTAGGCAATATGTAAATAATAAATTGTTTGCCTATAAATACCATCATTATAAGAAGGTGATTTTACACATTCACGTGTAACACATTCTATTGATATATTTCTATCAATATCTTCTCTCTATTATATATTTCTAACAACAGGTAACCAATTAACAAGTTGACTATTTATACAATTTTCCGGTCACTTGAAACCATTTTCAGAAGGCATCCACACCTCAATATAAATTTTTGAGAAGGCATCCATATAGTAGGAATTGTTATGAAACATTCAACCGTTGGAATATTGATGGAACAGGCAGACAACAATTGTAGATTGGTAGTCCACTTGAAAACAAAAGGGAAATATTGTAACCAATTTCTTAATATGGTTCAGTGAGAATACATTATGCATTTGGTCATTACTTTGGCTAACACTACATCTTCTCGCAGATTATGCAGCTCATTGTGAAGACTAAGCACTTTGGAAAGTAGACATTGTAATAACGTGTTCCATTAGAAAGAATGAGTTAATTTAATTGCTATAAAACGATTACAATAGTATGAATACTGAAAAACAAAAAGAGGAGCAATTGAATACAAAAGATTGAGAAGTCCCAAATAATTAACGTCTGACTTCCTTCAGTCCTTGGCAAATTAGTCGTTCTAAAAGAAAAAAAATTACATTTGCAAGTATAGATCTGATTGTGATCAGCCTCATGTAACCCCCTAGCAGATGCTTCAAACAGAACGGGGGCATGAAATTAAGTACTCATATTCCATCCGAAGTGCTATAAGAACCTCAGGAGAAAAAGAGGGACGGAGAGAGACTGTATTGTCTATGGCTTTGTCACAGTCCCAGATGAAGCAGCCAAGAATTTGGCTGACAACGGATACAACAAATATGATGATAGAAGGTCGGATCCAAAATATTTCACGATCTACAAAAAAATTTCTTTCAAAATCAGGAGAACCAACATGACAAAACACATTATGATGAGAATTGTTGCACATTTGACAATTCCCCCATGCTTTTGAGTTCTTTCTGCCTGCAAGTCCACCATCCCAACGAAAAGAAGGGGAGAAGAAAAAATAAAAAAAAATCAGCAAGCATACAAGATGAGGCAACAGAAGAAATAAGCGGAACAGCAACTTCGCTACAATTATCACACAAAAGAGAACCTTCTGCAGCTGCTTTAGGCCCTCCTGGACAGTGGCTGCTACATTTTGAATGTTGTAGTCTATCCTGTCGACGATTGTACCCTACACACACGCAAGATAGGTCAATGAATCTATATCATGGACGCTCAACTGAACAGGCGTAAAAGCTCTGCAGCTGCTAACCTGATCTATCACCAACACTGAGAGATCCTTCATAATCTGAGCAAGCTCATTCACTGATTCAACAACCTATAGTCCAATAAAAAAGAACAATAAAATGGTAACAAACAACTAACTACCGACTGAAAAAGAGAAAATAATATATAAACTTCTTTTAAGGGATTAGTCATGTGAAGTTGTTAACTCAGTCTGACACTTGTGACTGATTTGTTATTTGTCCAGCTCAATCTTTCCTTTAGACGGGATAAGTTGATAAACATATTAGCGATCCCAAGTCCCCAACAACTTGAAGAGATCATGAAATAAATAAGAAAATTTGGCTAGATGTTATTTTAACACCAGTTCATCTTGAAAATGAAAAGAATCACCAAAAGTTGGTGCATATATGTATACTATATAGTCAATTTCCAATAAATCTAATAGATCCAATAATTTTTTGTGATGATTAGAAGGGACGATGACGAAACCAAAATGGCTTATTATAATAAGGAACATTCTTTTTTTTTTTTTTTAAGCAGCAGATAATGTAATATACATAAGTATTTGGGAAAATGGCCTCTCCACCCCCCCTACCCCTCTTTGAGCAAGAGCCACTGAGGTAATTGTGATGTTAATGTGGAGCAATTAGCATGCAGCTTAGAATCACTAAATAGTTTATTGGCCCAAGCAATGTCTCGGGTTTTTGGATGAAAAATAGTTATGATTTTACTGATAAAACGACAAACTAAAATGATGGAAATTGATGATCAAATCCTTGGTTTTTTTTCCTTATATATATACTCCCTCTGTTTTTTTTATTTGCTACATTGTTGGTGCGCGGCGGATTTCAAGACATTATATAACCCTTAATATCTCTTATTTCGTTTAAGTAAAAATTATAAAAATTTGATATTATAAATCTAAACATCGAGACGAATCTAACAAGACCACACATGACTATATTTTTACTTATAAAAAGATCAAAATAATCAGTCAAAGTTAGTAGTTCAATTCCCAAAACAACAATGTAGCAAATAAAAAAAAGCAGAGGGAGTATATATATATATTTTTTTTGCACAGAGAACTATATGTCATAAGATTACATCAGATTAGTGGTAACTCGTTGATTATCATACTTGAGGTTGTAGGTTCAAGGTTTGTAATGACCATGTTTGATTTAATTTCTTTTTAAATGTAAGAGGATGGCATGGAGTGAAGTCCATGGAAGGACCGGAGGAGGAAGAAAACCACATGGATGATAGACAGGCTTGACAATGCCTTTTAATATATATAATATATGTATAGGTAAGTAACAAGGTTTCAGTTTCTCTACCTTATTTTTTTTTTTTTTTTGCTTTTCTCATTTAATATTTTCTCCCTTCCCTATTACTACATGTTCTATTGCATTATAAATACAGCACAATTACATAGTGGACAAGGAACAATTGCACTTGACAGTAGTCACTAGAGGATTAAAGGACAAAGAATAAGCAAGGATCATAGTACTATGTTCTTGACTAAAACACAAAAAGATTCGGCAACCCAGAGAAAGGATATATCCTAAAGAACATGGCAGCTTACTACTTCTATAACAATTAAGTACAAAAAGCAATATTAAGCAGTTAGGCTAAATTACACTTACCTGCTGGATTTCTCGCTCCCTTTCTACTGTGAAGGCTTCACTTCTCTTTATCCTGGTTAGCTGATGCTCACTAAGCTCCTAAGTAATATAAAAATAAAGCACTGTTGAATTTGACTTAGAAACACATTGTATAAAAGTAAAAAGTTGTGTATGTGTGTGTGTGTGTGTGTGTGTGTGTGTGTGTGTGTGTGTATTTATGTACAGGAATTTACTGAACAGAATGGGACTTGGCCAACTGTTCCACCCCAAGTTGTAAAACGTCTCCTCGAGACTTGATCACATTCACCAAGTCTCCAAATCAAACATATACACCGAACAAAATAGTCAAAGTTTTTTACAGTCTCTGCGGAAAATTTTCATATAGTTCCTCCACACAAAATCATTATTTCTAGGGAATAAAGAACTCAATAAGCTCGAAACAGATCAGGAAATCAGATTTTAGTACCTGATCATCATCTTCTACTTGAGATCTGCTTCCGTTCATATTTATTTCCAAGTCTCCATCTGGGCCCTGAATCAAAAAATCAATCACCTTATATGTTTGGACTTCAACAAGACAATGATTGAAAGATAGCAATCTTAGCAAACTAACAAAAACAAATTTAGTCAAAGCGTAACCTGCAAGTACAATTTCTAGATGCAAGCTATTAAAAATCACCAAAGGATCTAAGTTTCTAACCACTAGATATGCTATGCAGACACTAAATACTGATTCTAACCTCCTTTTGCTTTTGAAGACGCTTCAAATATACAGATTGCTTCTTCCGAAGTTCCATTGATAAGTTTTGAAGATCGGTTGCAAGTGAACGCTGCAGTAGAAACATCCAACTTAACTGTGTTGAACATATAACTATCCTCATTCACATGGTCCTAACTCCAAGAAGTCAAATTATACCTGCACATTCTTCCTGACATTTGAGTCCTCTGATGGTCCACCAGCAGAAAGTCCTTGCAATCTCTTCTCTGATCTCCTTATCAAATTCGTTATTTCATGAGTAAGGTTCTCGATTAGGCGTTGATCTTCTTTACCATCTCCAAATGATGGCATCAACGCTTTGCGTGGGCTTTTGTCAACTCAGCCATCTTTGAACGAGCTCGCTGCACATTAGATGCCACATCTTCAGATACATCTACCCAGGCTGGTGGCAGACCAACTGCTACTGCACCCTTACTGCATCAAAACAATATTTGAATTTCTTGAGACAACAGCTACAATAATGTACTAAGGGTATTGCATACAGAGACAAAGTTGCAAAGTTCAAAGTCTCATTTTTTATACCCGGAAAGCTGAATGTATACATAGAACAGAAGGCACAGAGGGAACCAGATTTTGTGTACTTGTGACTTGTCTATGAGCTAAACCAAAAAGACACCCTAACATCATGACTAAAGCCTCTCGATCATCTCATTTCCCCTGGGCTTACCTTTTCTATAAACACCAAGATGGGAGTAATGACTAATGATCCATTTGTTCTAGCAATACATGACTAAATATCAAATTCTAACTAGCTTAGTCCGTAAAACTTTTGTCCCTACCAATGCAAATGCAAACTTGTTGCATCCATAGTGTACGAGTATTGTGAGAATGCGACTCACCTTGAATAGTGAGCCCTACCCCCGGCGCCCAAATTAGTACATACACATGTCCGTAGGAAGAGAACCATACTCACGATGAACATGAAAGACTAGATTATGTACACACAGTCTACACAGACCAATACCAATGAACATGTACCAACTAGAGATGTACATATGTTCATTTGGCTTGTTATCCATGTACATTTGGCTTGTTATCCATGTACATTTGCGCATCATGCTCTATGTACTAGTGTGCACCACCATGATACATATTCCTCATTACAGTAAAAGTCTATACCATCCTTTTTACAGATATACTCGAATACATAGGGATAAAACTTGGTTTTACCCACTACTAAAGTACCAATAGAGTTTAATGTAAGGCGGAATCCAACTAGCATCACCAATAATTTTTAATGCTACATTAGGAGTGGATTATTCACCTAGTGGGTAGATGTAGTTATCTCCGAATACATAGATCACAATTTCTTAGAAATTTAGTGCTAATTATGCTTGCAAATTAGTGCTAAACTGCTAATACAAATCATATATCTCACTTTTCTTTGTTTTTCTTTCTATTAACTTATTCCTTAACTATTCACTATTCACGGATAATTCCTTATGACGGCTCATGTTAGCCGACCCCAAATCATATTGGCGCTATCGCTTTATTTTTGTTGTATGTGCCCATTTATACCATAATAAACTACCAGTGATCTCAACCCAAATTCTACAAGAACTAACAGAAATACCTAAATTATTCCAAATAATCTGTCGTAATCCAACAATGTAGATCCCATAAAACAACAACAAAACCACCAAAATCATTAATTTAAACAAATGAAACTAACCTGGAAGTTCCAGGATCCTCAGTACTAAGAGGAGTATAAGAACGAGTACCACGATGAAGCAAAGATGTAGTAGCCAATTCAACACTCTGTTGAGACGACGTCGTATTTGTCGATGAAGAAACTCCTTCGATCGCCGGCGAACGCACGCTCTTCAACGCGTCTCTGTACTTCTTATACAAGATCGTCCGATTCCTCGACGCCATTGAAAAAAGCTTACTCACAAGTTCACAACAATCTCATTTCATTGAATTATCATCGAATTTGGTGATTTGAAGACAATGTCGATGATTTTAGATCTGGAAAAATCCCTAATTTTGGACGTAATCTTACATTCCCCTCTCTCTTGCTATTTAGAGAGAGGGGTGAATTGGAGTGTATGGAAATGTGATGATTCAGGGAGAGTGAATTGGAGGAGAGAGAAAATGTTGAATTTTGATCAGATTTTTGGCGGCAATGTTAGGGAGAGGGGCGATGGAGTTGATCAGAAGTTGATGTAATATTGTAATGTATGTAGCTGCTGCGCTTCAATGGGGAGAGACCGAGAGAGATGGTTCGGTAATGGCAAGTTGGCAACGTGGAACTCAAGATGTAGGGAACGTCACTTTTTTTTTTATACTTCTTCCCTCCTGTAATTAATTGCTAACATACCGAGGTTCCGTTCTGTTGGACTGAGAGAAACTGAATTGAACTGAAAATAAGTCTAAAAGAACAGGGCCCTAAGTAGCACATTTGGTAAGAGAACGATAAAGAGAAGATATTACAAATTATAGAGGTGATCATGGGCCGGGCCGGGCCGGACTTTGGACAAAAAGTGGTCCGTTTCGGGCCGGTCCGAGCAAGGCAAATCCTTAGGCTGAAATTCCCGCTCCAAAATCGCTAAATCTGGCCGGGCCAAACAGGTCTTTTGTGCCATTTTCGGATCATCCCAAAATTTAGCCTACTTTTGCATATTTAGGTTGTCCGTGCCCGGGTCTTTCCTCTAATAAAACGGGTTGGACATGAACCACAGGCCGAAAAAACGTGTCTGAAACCCGCTCATTTTCGGCTCGGGCCCATGTTGATCAACTCTATTACAAAATAAGGAAATATTGCAGTTAATATGAAACTTCTTAATAAGGGAAACAAACTAACGGAGTAACGGGTGAAATATATATTATAGATTTTGCTAGATTCAATTTAATGTATATTTTCGAATTTAGGTAATATGTTATATGTAGCCCTTGTGTTCCTACATTTAGATTCATTTTATGGTCAAGTTTCATCAACTTTGACCAAAATTTTCCATTTATGTATAAGAAAAGAAATTATCTAGAGTATCTTGTTAAGAATGTCTCATTGTGTATGCTTTGAAAAATTAACTATTTCAAAATAATGAAAGGTATTCATGGTCATATACGTGTCTTGGATACCCTATAAAAAAGAAATAGATATAGTTTTAAGGTGGGAGAGTATTTAGAAATATTGATGGTGTAATTGGTGATGGTTGATAAATGTTTATTAAAAGATGGTGAATTAGTGATTGGTAAAGTAATAGTAAAAGTAAGAAAGCAAAAGAAATAATTTCTCCATTGTGGAATAGGAGCGAGGGAGGGAGTTTAACGTTCACTGGATGAGGGGTTGGTTTGGATGACAAGGGAGCATACTTGTACTAGAAGGAAAAAATAAAGGGAAAGGGAGAAGCATATTGATTAATATGTGTCATGTAATAATTCTAACTCAACATTTGAAGACATAGGTTAAGAGCAATATAAGGTCTTAATTGCAAATTCTGAATATTTCTAGCTATCAGCTGAATGTTGGAGAATAAGATAATAATTTACTTAGCTGGGTAATGTCGGTTAGACAAACGACTTTACCAGGCAAAATTTTTGGCGTGGTTGATGTAGGGTATTGGGTAAGATATAATGTTGTGTGAATACCAAACGCTTGAATTATATATATCGAGGTTGAATATGTGGTCCGCACATAGATTTTAGCTGAGTTTAATTCAATCTTTTGCTGCATTCTTAGCTAACATCAAATACAGGTTAAATGATTTATTGGCATATGAGACTCATTGAAGCTATATAATTTGTAGCCAACACTGGAAATTTTGGAAGTGTTGTTGCTTGGGAAGTTGATGTAGTAAGACAAACTCTATTTATCAATGTAGCTTACCACTAAAGATGCTCTAAACCTAAGTGGTAGCAAAATCTTGATTTTATAAGATTTAAAGGCAATATAAACATATTCTTTTAGTGATTCCATATCATTGTTGTTGGAGTCTACGTCATTATACATGTTACCCAATAAGTTATGGTGTAACATGCTATTTCGAGACGCACTCTTTTGAAATATCTTACATTTAAAAAGGTCTAATTTTAATCAAGCACCCAATTAATCATATACCTAATTTGTAATTCTTCAATCCTTTATATCTATCTATACAAATATATTAAAGGGCGTTCATAAGGAAGCCTATGTGCCACGTGGCACTCTCCTCAAGTATCTAATGCAAGTGTCTTATGTCCATGTGAACTCCTCAATTAAAAAAATATAAAGATTGTGTACTGCAAGGTATCGAACACGTGACCTTTGAAATGAAAAATGAGAGCTTAACCATCAATACACTATCATTTTATTGTCTAATGTTTCAAATAAAATATGATAAAGTCTTATAATAATTATATTTAACTAAAAAGATTTAGGCTATGTTTAGTTCACCTGAAATTTTCTGATCTGAACTTATCTGATCTGATCTGAACTTATTTTTTCTGATCTGATCTGAACTGATCTGATATGATATGATCTGATCTGATCTGAACTTATCTGATCTGATCTGAACTTATTTTTTACAAAACATATTATTACTAATATTATTATTACTTTGTATTTCATTACTAGTATTACTATTAGTCTATTACTATCATTATATTACTATGCACAACTTTCAATAATAATAATAATAATAATAATAATAATAATATAAAATAATAATAATATAAATAATATTATAATAATAACAATAATAACAATAATAATAATAATAATAATAATAATAATAATAATTCTATAATAATAATATAAAATAATAATAATATAACTAATATTATAATAATAACAATAATAACAATAATAATAATAATAATAATAATAATAATAATAATAATAATAATAATAATAATAATAATAATAATAATAATATAGATAACATAATAATAATAATAATAATAATAATTATTATTATTATTATTATTATAGCATAATTAGTTTTTTTTGGAAAAAGAACACATTAGTATATGAACATACAATTAAATTAAAAATAAAAGATTAAGGACTCTTGGGTCCAATAGTATGACTTCTTACCTCCCACATGGGAGATCAAGGTTCAAATCTTGGTGGAAGCATATATTTCAATATTGTTGTGGGTGGGGGAGGGGGGTTGGGGCTTGTTGGGGCTCTAGGTGAGTGACCCTTGTGCGAGGCGGCTAGAGGAAATTAAATCTTACCACGGGGGTTCCCGAAAGGGCCCAAAAAAATTAAAAATAAAAGAACACACATTTTAGGTAAAAAAAACATATTGTTCATGGTCAAGAAAAAAAATTGTTCATGTTCAAGGTCCGTTAATAATAAGAATTTAGGTAGTAATGAAAAGAACATATAATGATATTAAAAAAAGAACATGTACTGAAAGAACATACAAGATCTATTTAAAGAACACATTTTAAAAATAAAAGATAGATGTTATTTTTATATCGATGACATGTTTGGATTTAACTAACAACATGTTCTTTGTTATATCAATAGATTGTTCTTTTTTATTATAAATAAACCTATAAATATATATAATCATATGATCTAGAACAAAATGGTTAAATATTCTTCTTATATCGTTGTCTTGTTCTATATAAACTTTGTTTTTAAAGATAAGTTGAACGTGATGACAACACCATTAGGTTATCCCATGCTACTCATGTTTTATATAAACTAGTAATATATAATTTATATTATTCTACCCAAATTGTTTTAAAAAATAAACATCATATACTATTGTCATGTTCGTTACATGTACAACATCAAAAAGAACATCACATATCAAAATTATTAATTAGATAAAATATAAAAAAGAAGCACGTACAAATGCCAAAAGAACATTCTTATTCTCAACACAAATAAACTTCAAATAGTGACATCAATGACATTTATAATAATAGCAATGACATTTACCAATATTAATAATTAATAAGTACAACAACGACAATAATAATAATCTTTTTGAACAAATGTACTAGTAAATAGTAATATTAATAGTAATAGTAATTGTATAATAATAATAATAATAATAACAACAATAACAATACCAATAATAGCATTAGTAATACTAATAATCATAATAATCATGATAATAATAACAATAATAATAAGTTTTTTAATATAAGCATGATCTGAACTTATCTGATCTGATCTGAACTTATCTGATCTGAACTTATCTGATCTGATCTGATCTGATCTGAACTTATCTGATCTGATCTGAACTTATTTTTTCTGATCTGGTCTGATCTGATCTGAAATAAGCAAAAATAAGGTGAACTAAACATAGCCTTAATTAAGTATTTGGATCTCTAAAACTCTTATTATGATAGTAAGACGACCAAGAGACTATTAATGATATATTGTCCTACCCCAATTTCTTTTAAGCTATTATTTTGAAAATGAACTCTAAGGTTTTTTACTTATCACGTCATGACGTCAATTTTACAATTTTTCACTGGACAAAAAAAATACGAAAGTAACAAATGAATTATGAAATTTATTAATAATAACGAACATATTTGTTTATTGTAATTGACCCAAGACATCGCTCGGGTCAAAATACTAGTTTTACTTTAAAACACGATTCTAATGCTATCATAATGGATAAATATGGATTAGCATCCTCTAATGGATAACATCAGGTCCATAATTCATAATGGGTAAAATCTACATAAGAATCATACAAACACCAAGTTATCATCATACAAACACCAAGTTATCAAGCATACACCAAATTTGTTCGTGTTTTTTCTTTCCCTTTTTAAAAAGGTAGGGTGTTGCAAATTGCATAAAGTACTTAGATGAGCCGCCAAGAAGCTGTATCCAACAACAAGTCAACAACACAACAAAAATCAAGTGTATAAATGAGTTAGTCTTGTGTGGACCTGGTTCATAATATTATTGTGGACCAAAGCCACTTATTTAACATAGTGATCCTTTTTTTTCCATATAGTAACCTTTTTAAAATCTTTGGTTATATTATATAGTTAATAGCTATCATAGTGGCTGTTTTTTTTTTAATATAGTCACTCTTTCTCACATTAGTTTATTATGATGAAATTTTCACTTTGTGACATAGTAACCTTTTTTTTTTTTTCACATAGTCAAACATCACAATTTATATCTACTCATCTCTTATATCTTTTTTTTATATATAATGACCTTATTTTTTCATATATCACATGAATTAGCATTAGGTCCACACTAATTTAGTGTGGACCAAGTCCATATAAGTCTTTTACTAAAAGGACAAACACAAATTTGGAAAAGACCATATTTAAAGGAAGAACTGATAAAATTGATCAATAAGTCTTCCATAGATCCGATTCACGATAATTTATTATGCACCAAAACTGACTTTGTCACACGAAAGTTGATTATATTTGGAAAAGACCAAAAATATCACATGAAAACTGATTACTCCCTCTGTTTTTTTTTGTTAATTGTTACACTTTCACTTTTCACGCATGGCAATGCAAAACTTTAAAGACATATATCTCTAGTTTTGTATTTGTAAAAATTATGAAAAGTACATATTAAGACGAATCTAACAAGATCCAACATGACTATGCTTTTTATTCACGTCTAAATCACAAACGATGGTCAAAGTGAAATTTGTGAGTAGTGTAAAATGTCAAAGTGTAACAATAAAAAAAACTCGGAGGTACTATATCATAAAATTGATTATATCATACTAAAATTATGCTGACTATCTTAAATGAATACTAACTATATCATACAATTTTCGGTGTATAACAAGTTATATAAATTATAAAATAGGCAGTCTCGAGACATTGCGCCAACTAGTCGTCTATTTTCTTCTCTTTCCTTTGTTTACCTTTAAATTACATACTAAAATCTTAACCACTAGACCAATTGATATTTAGTACTATCTTCTTAAAAGATAATATTAATAATTTCATTCTTATCTGAGACATAGCCTAGACTTAATAACTAGTTTTAACCTAAAAATAAGCGGTCTATTCAAGCTTATAAATTCCATCTGTTGAAGCTTTTTTTTTTTAAAAAACGGAGTAAGAACCTAAACCAATTAATTCAGCTGTTATTTTCATCTCATCTTTTTTTTTTTGAGAGGATTATTTTCATCTCATCTTGCAACCTTCATTCTCACTCTCTTTTGACACCACCCGCCTTTTTCTCTCTCCTCTTCGTTACTCTCTTCTCCCTCTGAACTTTTTTTCGAGCTCACACTCTTAAATTAATTTCATCTGCAAAAAAACCCCGCAAATTTCATCTTCATCAATCAACAATAATTACAGTATCGCTGAAATTTCAGAGGAATTTTAATCACGCGAAACCCTAATAAATCGATCGTTAATTTTGACGGTTTCAACTTCCGATTTCAATTATGGATGCAGATTCTTGGACTTCTCGTTTGTCTTCTGTGTCTAAGCGTTATCAATCTGCGTTTCAAAGTCGATCAGGTAAATAAAAATAAAAGAAAAAGCTTCAATTTTTTTTTTTTGGGTATTATTGTTAATGCTCTAATTTTTTGGAAAGTGCAGATGTTTTTATGGGGTTTGAGGAGATTGAGGGGGATGATGATATAAGGGAGGAGTTTCCATGCCCGTTTTGTGCAGAGTATTTTGATATCGTTGGATTGTGCTGCCACATTGACGATGAGCACCCTGTTGAAGCCAAAAATGGGGTATTTCTCGTTTTATATTATCTATTTTGAGCATTTGTTACTGTAGTAATACTTTTTGTTGTCGAAATCATCTCGAATTCGTAGTTATACTTGCTATAGCTGCCTTGTTAATTGCTTTCTATGTTTACTGAACGAAGTTGGGTGTTTAGAAATTGAAAAAGATGGTATTTTTTTTCTTAATATGAAGAAATTTTGGGTGGGTGGTGGGGGTGGCATGAATATAATAGTATTACAGACACTTGAGTGAAGGTAAGATCACATGAAGCAAGACGAAAACAAATAGGATTTCTGGTAAGAGTGAGATTATACCTTTTCGAAAGAGTTAGTGAGATGTAGAATTAAGAAATCCATTTGAATGGTCGAGATATGAATTTTGCTCGTATGAATTATGAGAAAGAATGATAGAGCGAAATGGATGTATTAGATTTAGTTGCAGAATAATGAATTATCAAGCTACTTGTTTGCACATAACTGCATTGGCAACATCTAGTTCTCCTTGGCTTGAAGAAAGCACTTTCTAGTTACTGCGCTTGAATCCGATTGACTTCAATAAAGGAATGTCAATGTTGCTTGCATATGATTGTCAAGGACTCAAATTTTAGCTTTGCTAGTTCACACATAGGAGAATCGACGTGGCTCTGATTGTGAATACGCTTTTGTATCTTCCTTTTATTTCCGGGTTTTCGTCCCTTATTTGTTTAATATATGGGGGGCGGGGGTAAAGGGGAGAAAGCTGTAAGTTTACAGTTTCACAGTATTGGAGGCATCGACTGAAATTAATTATTTTAGATAAGATGAGTCAATATATCGCCTGTAGACTTAGTGTAGTAGTAGAGAGTAGAGACCAAGTGAAAAGAAGCCACAATTTATAGGCGAAATCTGAGTTGTGCTCAATGATGAACAGGCTAGTTTATTTCTCTATCGAATATAGGTTAAATCATTGGTTCAAGGCATTGATCTTGCAATTGAGTCAATGTCATGCAGGGTTAGCCGCAAGGACAATCATTGAAGAATGCTTTTGGAAATTGTGGGAAGGTCATATTAACTGTCTTACCTCTAGCTAATGAGAAAAGAATAAGATTGTTCAAAGAGAATCACATAGTAAACCTTTCTCGGCAATGTACTAGTTGAAGGAAAAGCACTAAAAGATGTTGGCGAGCATAAGTGAAGGGGGTAGTTGTGGGGTTGTAATGCCTAGAATAAGCTGTTAGATATCATAACCGGGTACACGGGATGACACACACGAGAGGAATGGGGAACAAAGAGGAGGATACACATATTTTGTAAATCAGGACCTAAAAAATAATGATAACCCCAACAAATTGTTGTATCCCATATCCTTCACTAACATTTTTACATCTAGACTAGAGGTTAAATTTCAATTAGGAACAAGAGCTATCCATTTTTTGACACTCTAGAAATTGGATTCTTATTTTCTGATTCAATTTTGCTATGTTGTCCTCGATTGAAATTTCTCGAAGATACTAAACACGTAATTTGCACCTTTGTTAGTGATTCTCTTATCAGAGATTACTTTTTGTTGTTGTTATTATTCCTAACTAACGGGAACATTAGTGAAATTACTGTTTTTCTTTAAAGGTTTAGAGGACTTGGGCCTATGTTTTATGGTGCATGGCTCCTTGATTTACAGCCTTTCCTAACGGTGACTGTTCTTGATCTTCAGGTATGCCCTGTTTGTGCTGTGAGGGTAGGGGTTGATATGGTAGCACACATCACATTGCAACATGGGAACATTTTTAAGATATCCTTTTAATCAATGTTGAAATTATTGCGTACTTGATTGATATTTATGTTTGCTATCCACTTTATATGATGTAAATTTTTTTATTGCAACAACAGGCCAGTTTAGGTCCACCGTGGTGGTCCATATGCTCCTGCCCTTTATATAATGTATTTTTTTTTTGTCAAATGACAAAGCTCCCTTCATTAGCTCATATATTTTTCAGAACCACGAGCGGAAGAGGAAAACACTTGCAAGAATCTGTTTAGTGTCCCTGTGTGCTTTGCATTAAGAAGTGTAAAGCTAAAGGAAGCGTCCTTAGGAAATAGAAGATACTCTTTGGCTTCGGCCTCTCTTACACAAAATATCATAGGAGACACTGAAACCTATGTCATCAATATGATTTAATGTTGGTGATTCTTGCAAGGTTTGTTTTCATGTCATGATCACTCTTCCTGGCATAGGTTCTTCAAATTTTCTCGTTTTTCTTTTCATCTTAAAGGGTGTATTTCATCGTCATACTTAAAAAAGAAATAGATGATAAGTCTACTTCATTCTTGAGACATACTTCTTGCGTTCTTTTATAATTGCATCATTTATAGTTTCACGTATGTTATTGCACAATTTTAACCATTAATATCTTTAATTTCGTTTTAGTAAAAATTATTGAAAGATGATAGTTTGAAAGTACATATCGAACGAATCTAATAAGATCTCACATATGTATATCTTTCTTTACGTTTAAATCACAAGAGAGGGTCAAAAGGAGAGTCTGTGAATAGTGTACAAGCATAAATGATGCAATGATAAAAGAATGGAGGAAGTAGGAAAGTATTTCTTCCGTGTTGACGTAAGCATCAGGGACCTGTTATAGATGTAGAGGAAAATCCATGAGAATTGAGTTTCTTGACTATGCCTTACGTGCAGCGCAAGAGCAAATCACGTAAAAATGGATCCCATTCAACACTTTCATTGCTGAGAAAAGAACTGCAGGAAGGAAACTTACAGACCCTATTTGGAGGCTCTTCCTGTATACTGTCATCTTCCAATGTTGCACCTGATCCTTTGTTGTCATCTTTTATATTGCCTATGGCTGATGATATTGTGATTTCTCAGTCACAATCATCAGCTGATACAAGCGCGGCGAACAAAGGCAGAGAGGAGATTGTTCTAGAAAGGTTGGTATTGTCTCGCCTGTTACCTTTTTTCCTACTTTTAAGCTTTTTGCACTTATAGATTTATGCCCGCTTATTTTTTGTAAGGGTTGTTTATTAGATATTAACTGTTAATGATGTAATTGAGCGAAATGTTCGACCCATAGTTGATTATTTGCATCCATTTATATTTTTGATGCAATACTCCTAAAAAAAAAGATGAACCCTTGAACAGAAGTTTTAGAATTAGCTGAGTAAAAACTCTTTTCCTTGGGACATAGCATTAGAACCAAAATCCTATATCTTCTGGACAAGCAAAGAAATTTCTTGTGTTCTCTGATTTTGCTCTTGCAAATGGAACCTAGATTATTGAACATATTAGTATGTTGTTCATGTAAAGCTTTTGGTATGGCCACATGCTTTAAATTAAGGGTTGCAGATGATTGCTTTTCTGCTCCTTTTGAAAGACATGGATGCAATTTTGTCTGAATTTGGGCTGGACTCCTTTGGTTTAGATCTACCCCAAATCTACCCCAAGAATTTGGGCTCTTTTCATTTGGATCCACCCTAGGGATTTGATGCATCCCAACATTTAGAGATTCAAAATCTACACATTAGATTAGTATCCTTTCATTTGGCTGGTCATAAACATCAAACGAGAGTGCACTCTTTGTGTATTTATCCTTTCACACTGTTCTCAACCTAAAATCTACAGTATGTTAAATAATTTCAGCTTATCAAATGATCAAGTAGGAGTACGTTAGAAAAATTGCACCTACTATATTTTTTATGTTAAATAGTGAGCTTTATCCGATATAACCATGAAATTAAAAGGCAACAAAGTTTAGAAAAAAAATTAGGGTTATATTAGATAATTCTTGGTTATTAAGAATTAAGGTAGTAAAGCTTCACCTCCTCAGTCATTCTAATACACCAATTTCAGGGTATACGAAATTTCGAACTTAAACTTTCCCTTTTTTCTCTCACACGGTTCTCCCTCTCCATAATCTTTTTTTTTATTTAGTTACAAAAATCGCCCCTAATATATTTTTATGTTTAATAGTGATCTTTATAACCCTGAAATTATAACTCAACGAAATTTAAGGAAAAAAATTAGGGTTATATAAGATAATTCTTGGTTATCATAACTAATGTAGTAAGCTTCACCTCCTAAGTCATTCTAATCCACGAATTTTTGGATTATAATCAACAAAATCAAGAAATTTGAATGATAAGACATGAAATTCGACATTTCGAACCTAAAGTTTCCCTATTTTATGTTAAACGGTTCTCAACCTCCAAAATCTAGAGAATTGTTATTAAATTATTTCAGCTTATCAAATGGTCAAGTAGGAGTACATTAGAAAATTAGCACCTACTATATTTTTATGTTTAATAATAAATGGTCTAAGTAGGAGTAAGGGATAAATAGTGAGATTTATCCGATATAACCCTGAATTTATATGTCAACGAAATTTAGAAAATTTTTAGGGTTCTATCAGATAATTTTTGGTTATAAAGAATTAAGGCAGTAAAGCGTCACCTCCTCAATCGTTCTAATCCACTAATTTTAGGGTATGCAAAAATTGAAACTGAAGCTTTCACATAGTACTTTCTCTCCAAAATGTAGAGATTTATTATTAAATGGTTTCATCATATTAAATGGTTGAGTAGGAGTATGTATTAGTAGTGAGATTAATTCGAAGAAAACATGAATTATATTTCTTTAGTAAAACCCTACTTTTTAGAAGTTAAAACCTACTTTTTTCTAATTCATGATTTACTATTATATCACAATGTTTAAATCAACAGAAGTACACCACAAATAGACACTCCTTTAAACAAAAGTACATAAACAGAATCTTCTAACATGTAACTAGCTATATGCCTATATTAGCAATGTTAGTTACCTTTGAAAAGAGAGTAGACAAGTGCCATATTGAAAAAAAAGTAACAAGTTCTCATAAAGTTAGGATACAAACAAGACTAGAACATATTAAAGAACCACATCCAAGCTCATCCAAGCTCCGCAATGAACATCAACGACGACATGTGAAGGTTCCTCAACGAAGGGTGATAACTCTACAACATAAATGTACAAAATATGTTAGTAATCAAAAAATATATAAGCATGTAAAAGCTGAATAAAAATACAGCAACAAAAAAAGTGTGTAGAATTCATAAATTCAGGGCATTGTATTTGTATCCACTATCATGTACTCATGTGTCAACTATTTCCATATAACCTGTATCATGTAATCAGTTTCACTACCACATAGGCATATACTCCATTACTAATTTACTATTACCATTTAAAAACATATACGGAGTACATCCATTATTTACCATCACCACAACTACATTAAATCTCAAATCAAAATAGCTGATAAGCCTTATGAAATTTGCTGCATTTACTGTAGAAACTGATTGTTTATTTGCTCATAATCTAAATAATGTTTGCATGTTATATGCTAAAATACATTTTGCAAAAAAAAAAAGTAGTAACTATTTCACTGCGAATATTTAATGTATAGTAAGTATTAAAACGAAATTGTTTCAGTTTAATAAATTGATGTGAAAAATTTGGAGTTTTCCCCCGTGAAGCTTTGTTTGAGATTTATTGAAGTTGTGTGTTGCTAAAAGTATAGGTTTTGGTCCAACATATTAGCATATAGTTATACATATTTATAGGCAATCTGATAATTGCATCTTTATGTAATTAATCGATTTTATGTAAGATAAGTTAGTCGTTTTTTTTTTTTAATGAATGATAAATGTAGTGTGATTGTGTTTGTTTAAATTTGTGGAAGATTTTAATTTGATGGACACATAAAAAGCAATTATTGTGTTTGCGTGACTTTGATTGACCCTTTTATGTACGAGTATGAACCTTAATTTCATGACTGTGTTTGCACATAATATGTATGAGTTTGAATTTTACTACTTGTAAATAAAAAATTCATAAATTGTTATATAATACCCCAATTTTCAAGTTTTATAAAAGCATTATGAATTTGTATCATAGTATTATGGGACGCTAAAGTTAGCCTTGAAAACATCTAAATAGTAAGGTAAACTGCGGAAAAAACACAAATAATAAAGTTGGCCGTAAGAATTGGGACCCTAATCAATTAGTCTAAAAAGTTTAAAAATTAAGAGTATGTAAAAAAAAAAAAGAAAACCATAGATAACATTTATATTACCCGTAACAAAAACTTAATGAAAACAGTACACCTAATTTGTAAGATGAGGCAGATGAGGGGTGAGCATACTCAAATTTGGTTCAAATGTTTGTTAAATGTCATTTTTCAACTCATAAATTTTTTCATTCAACCTGTATGTGGCGAAAATTTTAATTAGATGCACGCATTCAAACTTCTTATTAAATAGATATGTCAATTATGGTAGTTTTGATTGTGCTGTTAATACTGGGTTGCTACTTGCTACAAATGAGTTTGTTTTAAAAAAGCTTGACTAGTTGTGTTTGTATAACATGATAACAAGAAAAAAGAGCATAGAATGTAAAGTAGAGGAACGTGGAGTTTCATTTTCTGTATAAATCTCTTCAATTTAAGGAATTATGTTTATAAAAGAGAGGGGAAAATCCCAATCTCCCTTCTGCCCATTCTTCTCCCAATCCCTTACCCAAATAAAAGAACTGGTCTTCTCTTTTCTTTGATCTCGTTCTCGATCTCCATTTCCTTTTGTCTAAATAAACTAGTTTTATGTCCACGAGCATTATTTATTTATCGGTGTAAAAAAATGTTGTCTGGGTCATGTTAACCATGTTGTATATGTCTCTGGATTATCTTATCTTATCTTATCTATGTGATTTGTAGTGTAACCATGTTGTTGACAAAAATAAAAAACGCCGTCTTGGTCACTAAATTAGCATGTCTTTGTCATATGTAGTGTAACTGTACAATAAAAGACCCTAAATAATCATAGACGCTAAATTATTATGTCACTGTAATAGACGTCAAATTATCATAATTGCTATATACCGTACAATAATAATGATCTTTTCCGCCTATCTTCACAGAGAAAGAGAAGGATCTTCTACCCACGGTGCGGTAACGAACTCAATTTCAATGAAGTACACGCAACTACGCCTGTGAACTCGGAATAATAATAATAACAATAAAAGAATAATAATAACACCTAACTAATACAAAACCTCCGAAGTTAGTGAAGATATCCTAACTAATATAAAACATCCTAACTTATTGAAAACATTCTAACCTAGCGAAAGCAGCCTAACTAATATAAAACCTCCTAACTAATATAGAATCTTCTCACTTAGAGAAGACATCTCAACTAATATAAAACATCCTATCATCCTATCTAATATAATTGTACTTCGATTCTTATAACACATTCAGTATCAAAATTCCATTACTCTATCCTTAAAAAATCAGACATTTGTATATCTCCTTCCTAACTTGTGAAAATTAAAATTGATGTTAACAATTAGCATCTTAACATTCAAATCAACAGTACGAAATCACAATACACTTACAACATTCATCGGCAAATTCAAAGAAAAAATCAAATCAACAAATAACTAGCATCTCCGCATTCAAATCAACAATAGCAGTACTGAATTCATGCATTTACTTAATAAAAAATCAATATACCCAAATGAATAAACCTAAATCAACACTAGCAGTACTCAATTTACTAGTATTTTTTGCACGCGATGCGTGCGCGAACATTGCGGTGATATTGTACATGTTTCTTTTGTTTTCAAAAATCTGGAAGTTACTTTCACTAAAAAAATGTGGTAGTTTTTTTTAGGGGAAAAAATCTGACAGTTACATTAGAGTTTTTTTTAAAAGTTCTATGACTTTTTTGCCCTCATTAGTTATCTCGGAAGAATAAAAATATAAAGGGTACTTTTGGGAACTCAGGTGGACACCAAAGTGCTCAAGAGTTCCCATATATAATAGTGATAAATAAAAATTCCATAAACCCAAACCAATACTGAATTACTATTATTAGTTACAAACCCAAATGAAATCAGCGTCTCTGCTGTTGAGACATTTGTTTGTTTAGTATCTGGAGATAGGTTACAGTTGGCTTTCTCTCCCTGGTTGATGTCCGTCTTTCAAGAGCCAATGGGCATTTTTGTTTCTTCTCTCCTTTTGTCTTCTTTTTCCTTCCATCCTCTTTCTCATCCTCCTTTTTCCCCTCTTCCTTCTTTTCCCCCTTTTTCTCAGCGAGAGTAGCATGTCTTTCTCCTTTGTTTACCCTCCATCATCAATTCAATTATCATTCTCGTTTTCATTATCAGAAATCCCAATAGGTTTATTCCTAAAACTATCATCAAAGCCATCATCCAAATTCTTCTTGCTCAGGATCTTCTCAAGAAGATTCTGGCTACTATGAGCCTTTAAATCTTCTTTTAAGATATCAGTGATATTTTTATCGCCTAAGGAACTCATATAAAGTCCTAGTTGCTCACTCTTACCCGCTGCTAGTCCAATTGCAAATCTAACTGAAAATTGAAGTTAGGCATGTGCATGATAATACTAATAATAAAATGGACATATTACTAGAGTTAAGTTAGAGAACTAGCTAGAGAAATTACCTCCACACAAGTTGGCAATGTGATCAAATGAAATCGGAACATGGATCCTTGAAGCACCGGGCACGTACTCCACCACACAAGAGTTGCACTTGCCAATCTACATAATTAACAAAATTAGGAAAGTCAAGATGTTTGTTCAAAGTCCGGATGTTTGTTCAAATTGGATTGCATTAAACAACTTACATCACTCATGGTCAATCCATTGCAAATAGGCCGCAAATGGTTAAGTGTATGCCTATTCCCGATATACCTTAGAATAGGAAGAGAATCCACTTTACTTTCTGGTATGTTGTCCAGCCTCAATTTTTGAATTTTCTCATAAATGAGCGCCTGAATATTCACATCAATTGTGTGAGATGTATGTAGAATAGGAAAAAGTGTGTGAGATGTAGATTTAAAAAAAAACAAGAAAAGACCTTGTATACGATGAAGAACCAGTAAAGCCCTTCTTTTCTTCGGTTGCCATCGCTCCTTTTTTAATTCCCTCCAAATTAGTTGAAGGCCAATCAATTTGTTTAAAATCTTTCAAATCATGAATGAACTTCAAGTATATTATTCTGCAACTTTTGTCCGAGGAAACTAGGAAGATGTCAAAGAAGCTTTTGGAAAACTTCTTTACTTTCATCATCATTAGCGGGCATATGCCGTAGAACTTTTGCCATTTTTCCTCTACTGATGGTGAATTTTGCCCCTTTCTCTCCTTTCTTTTCTTTTACCCCAACCTTCTCCTTCTCCTCTGCCCCTCCCTTCTTCTTTTCCTCTGGAGGAGGAATATGTTGCACAAGACTTTCAATTAAATTCCAAACTTTATTGTCTTTCTCAACATTCACCTTCATTTCATCTATCTCCGTTCCCCCAACTGGAGTCCCAAGCACTTTTGCCACCTCGTCGGCACAAAAGTCAAAATTAGCGCCTCCAAAAAAAATATTTTGAACTCCTTGGTGAAACATTGACACACAAGTTTCACGAGGACCGATAATCCTTCAAAGTAACATTTCAGTAACTTATCACCTTTTTTTTTACTTTTTTTTACAATTTGGCAAACTTCATTGAGGAATTTGAAGAACTTTGAGTCTTCCATTGGATTAATCAAATCCTCTATGTGAGATCTCAAGAAAATTTCTGCCAACATAATGACACTTGCATAACAAGTGAAACTCGCCGCTAAATAAAAATAATGAATGTGTTATAAGAATCGAAGTACAATTATATTAGATAGGATGTTTTATATTAGTTGAGATGCCTTCTCTAAGTCAGGAGATTCTATATTAGTTAGGAGGTTTTATATTAGTTAGGCTGTTTTTGCTAGGTTAGAATGTTTTCAATAAGTTAGGATGTTTTATATTAGTTAGGATGTCTTCACTAACTTCGGAGGTTTTGTATTAGTTAGGTGTTATTATTATTCTTTTTATTGTTATTATTATTATTATTTGGGTATTGTTCCAAAAGGAGCATTCTTCTCTCTTGTTGAATATCCAAAGTTTGGTCTCGAGTTTGAATTGCACCTGATGCAATTCTAGGTCAGTTCTTGATTACTTGTGGTGCACATTTTGACATGGACCAACTCATGTGATTTGAGGAAAAAAAACAAAAAATTGATAAAGATATAAGCCCTCTTTTTCCTAAGATTAATAGGAGAGAAGGGGACACTGTTCCATGGTGTTCCACTATTTGTCTGTTGTGTTGTTTTGGAAAGTAGAATACTACTGCTTGGCAGGATTAGTAAAGAAATTCAATTTAGAGTCATTATATACTTCCTCCGGCTTCTTTTTGTTGCTGCACTACCCTATTTTGGGATCCTGAATTAGTTGCAACATACCTTTTTTTTTAGCTTGTGGGTTCATTTTTTCTCTCTCCTCCTCATCGCATGGGCACTTTTACCTTCTTTTTTGTTTCTCTTTGTCACTTAGGTGTCCTAAAACATGTGCCTCCTCCGCATACTGCAATTTTCTAAAAACGAAGGTATAATGTTTGGGCTGGTTGGCCTTTGAATAGTGGGTCTGTATTTTAACATTGTGTTGGGGGTTTGATTCCTGGAACAACTGTAAATTTAGTGAAACCAAAACTAGTTGTATTGATCTACAACTCTATTTCCAACCTTTCTCAGAATATCTTTATTCTTAATATTATCATCAAGGTGTTTCCACAATGTTGCAAATGTAAATATGTCCTCTCCAAGTGCATACTTCTAAAGATAATTATTTGTGGAGGAGTTTGGTGGGTTACCTTATGGAATTCTGACGAATATAGGAGTTAATTTACAATACTAAGCAAGGAAAGGGAAAGCCAATGCATCTATTGTGGGAAAGTAAGTCTGAGTCTATGTCTTGAATATGCTTTACACTATTGTATTTGTTATGTGAGCAAGGAAAGTTTGTTTACTTCCTTAAGTCAGTACAGCCAATGGAGTAAAAAATCTGTACTTGTCCCTGCAATATGTGTCTGTTATCAATTGACGCATGCTATATCAGCTATGATTATATTAATTAATGATGTTAATAAAAAGAAGAAAAAAAGCTTCAAGTGGATTTAAAGATTGGCCAGGTATGTTGCTGCTTCATTGCCGATTAGGTCATGAGTTTTATTCTATCTGTCAGTCTGCCATATAAATTTTGAATCAAACTGCAGTGTTTCCACCCTATCAAACAGTATTACAAGTTCGCGTAAATTTTAACCTGGACAAGTTTGCTGGTTGATCCTAATTTTTGATTGATGACAGGAATGTGAAACCATCACCCTTGTCGATCAAAGATCAAGAGGAGAGGGCTAGGAGGTCTGAATTTGTCCATGGGTTGCTGTTGTCTACCATTTTCAACGACAATTGTGAAGATTGCGGGTTGTGGATATGAGAGGGTAACTGGAGAACCAATTTGTAGTGAATATGCAAGCAAATGTATCCACGTGTGGAATAATTTGTAGGAATAAATGTAATTTATGATCAGTGTGAAATCTAGCTCTAGGCTCAAACCGATGTAATCTTTGTTAAATACTCACAATCTTCGTTAATTGAGCACGAGGAATGAAGATAAAGAAACTTGCACCCCCCTCCCATACCCAACTCCCATTGGACCAGGCAAAAGCGCAAAACACGTGAAAAAGAGGAATTTGTGGTCTGCTGCTGGAGGTAACAGCAATAAAATTTAGTGTAACTAGAAGTTCGATTTTGACATATATGTTTCGAGTACCATTTTATATAGTAATGGAATTATGAAGAGAGATAGATATGGGGTAGACAAGTATTACCAAGAATAATACTACATGGAATTCTAGTTATGAAACTACACTAATACTCCATTAACTACTGTTTACTTCATATAGTACTCCCTCCGTTTTTTCATAGATGTAACATTTAATTTTTCACATTTACGAGACACAACGTTGACCCATAATATCACTAATTTTATAAATACATATTTGGAAAGTGTATATCAAGATGAATCTAACAAGATTACACATGACTATATTTTTCTTTATATATGAATAACAGTTGATGGTCAAAGGGAGGTGGATAGAGATCTAAAAGCTAACGTGTTACGGGTAAAAGAACGGAGGAAGTAGTATTTTCGCGTACCAAGCTGACAGCAGAGTAAGATCTTGAGTTGTGACTACAGGTTCGTCAGTGACAACAGTCGTACTTGCCAGTAATATAGAAGATTTTCAGAGATCATCTCAATGAAAGTTTTGGTCAGGCTTTTCAAGTCACGAAACTGTATCAACCAAACTTCGAAAAGAGTGGGATTTCTTGATTTGTATTGAAGAATATCAAATTTTAAGATCATTAGGACATATTAAAGGGTGGCTGTGCTAGTATCAATTCGTGTAAGAGCTAACCACTGCCCCTTTGAAACATCGCACCACTAACATAAACCGGAGTAGTTTTCTAAGGGCTAGATAAAATCTAAACCCAGCTCATGAGTCACGGCGGCGCTTGCGCTGCAGGGTGTGGTAGGATTTACACACCAATATGGAACAAAAGCCTCGAAGTGAATTTGTTATAATCCTCGCCATAGTAATCTAAAGAAGGTATCCAGTCATACCGTATTTCACTAAACAATCAACAACTGAAAAAAGACGGAAAACAACTTGATAGGATGCGCCATTATAGTTCAAGTTAGTACAAGTTAGAGAACACGAGGACACACTTTTTGACCCTTCATACTTAAGAGAACGTCCACAGCGGAAGGAAAAATCTTGGTGTAATTAGTAACATTGTTCCTACAAACATGGAAGATAAAATTAGCATCCTAAGCTAAGTAAAAAAAGAATAAGGGTACACTGGCCAGAGAAAGGAAATGTTCTTCAAAAAATGTCCCGAGTATCTACGCATTAATGTCTAAAGCCAAACCAATGAGGTTGCACTATTATCTCCAAGAACCTCTTCACAATATCCTTCACAAAACCCTCAAAACATGCTAAGCAACAACCATTCACAGGACTGGTCTCTACATTCGCCAACCTACTCTCATGATGGGGACATGTTGGCGGTTGTGCTTCATATGTGTCGTGCCTTTGAACCTCCATCCCATACGCTGCCATAATGGTGTGTGCAGATCTCCTCGAGATTTCTACATAATCATTGTGACCTGCAAGCAACAATAGTCACTTAATATTTTATTTAATCCTTTTTAAAAAGAACAGATTATACATCTTTCATAGAAAAGAGCTGTAAAAAAGATCGGGTGAAAACTGGCCCAGCCTGAAATGGCCTGATTTGGACAGTTTTTTCAAACTCAAAAATGAGGCCTGGCCGTTTCTTCAGGAGGGGTTTGGCCCTCGGCCAAAATGTAGTTTTTGGGCCATTATTGCATGTCTGCTCGGCCAAGCCTGATTTCACCAGGTTAGAGCCCTGCTGCCCTAAAAACCAGTTCCAAATGCTCAATACAATAGTTGAGACTCGGTCCAGAGCTCACTAAATTAAATGTAAGTGCAGGATTATCCACTTTGCAATTATGACTTCTCTCTGATTCGTTTGTTTCTTCTTTTATCTTTGGGGGGGAAGGGCGGGAAATTTGTGAGTGACACAAGTACTGTCCTGATACAACATAATAAATGGTTTCTATCATCTTCGAAATTCTAGGTGCATATTCCCCAGTGACAACTCTCTTCACCACATCTGCGCCACATTACATGAGCTCCTCCTTTCATTGTAAGTATCCTCGTAACTGAGACTTAGAATACTTCTGAACACAGCAACTTAATCCAACAGCACAGAAAAAATTCAAACAATGGCTAATTTCAACACTAAAACATGTATGTAATCCAAGTAGCTTAGCTTTTGTAGAAAGAAGTATGAACAAATGGTGCAAGAGACATCCATATGGACCATATGTACTTCATAAGCTAGAATATGGTATGAATGCAAAAAACATGATGTGAACTTACTTAAGCTCATGTCTCGGGACAAGCTCTTCAGTTGGCTCCTCACCACTGAATGTACTCGTTGTTTCACAAAATCTGCATGTTCCTCGTGCCTATTCTGAGAGGGAGACACACCAATTTCAGGCCCAATGCTTGACCTACCAGTGCAAGGGTGAAGTTGTTCACTAGCTGATATCTGACTCTGACCACCACCCAAATTCATCCTGTCTGGTTCACTCCAATGTACTTGGCTATGAGCTAATGCGTTTGAAGAGGCTGAAGACTGACCTACCTGTCCCACCATATGACCCAGCCTTCCAGGAAAAGAAACCCTATTTTGTACACTATTAGAGGGACTTTCCTGCAACCTATCTACATATTGAGCATGATGAGATGGCCCTACATCTGTTGTTCTACCCTGTTGCTGTGTTCCATTAACCCCACGACCAATCAGATTACCCAAAGCACTTATATCAGCTCCAGGGGAAAACTGACTTAATCTATTATAGAGTATATGATGGATTTGACGGTGTATCATTCGTCTTCCTGATACTGTTGATACTCCCATCCCAGAAACAGGAGATGGTACCTGTAAACTTCCACTTGAGAATCTCGGAGAAGAAAGGAACCCATTTCCTTGACTAATCGGTGTTTCAGGAATAGTCACATTAAGGTCTATTTCTGCCATGTTCTCGTAATCAGCACTAGTAATTGTCCTTTGATAAGGAGTGAAATCTTGAATTTGAGAAAGGGAGGACCCAAGCGCAGCTGGTCTGCAACCATCACAATACCAATTGCCTTCAGGAACTTCCCCGTCCAAGACCAACACAGTATGTGTGGGCTGGTGAATCACAGAGATCACAAAGTAACATGAGTGCGTCATCCCCACCTTGATGGCACTCTGTGCAGATGACATTTTCATAAGGATTGAGGAAGCCTCGAAGTTCCTCTTCAGAAGGTTGATAGACCTGCATACAGCAAAACTGCCTGAGAAAAACTAATATAACATGAAAAAAAACAGCTTGTATGCACGAATGTGTTGCAAAATGGAAAAAAAAGAAAGACGTTGAAGAGCTTCAAGGTTCAGGAATGTCTGGAAACAGTACCTGATCACGCTCTGGAACTGGTATCACCGTGTCCCTTAAATCAAACCCTTTACCACATCTTGCAGGCTTACTGATTGAGACAAACCTCTGCTTGCATAGTGGGCAACGAGTTTCCACTTTTGACCACTCAAAAATGCAAGCAAAGCAGAAATAGTGGCTACAACAGTTTAGTGTCCCACGAACAGTATTCTTTCCTTCTTCTGTTAAACAAACACCACAAACAGGCTTGCCGACATCATTGTTTTTCTCCTCTGCCTTCTCTTTTCCCTTCCTGACATTCCTGACAGGAGCTTTTTTGGGCTCATAGAACACTTCGTCTTCTTGGATTCTCCTAGAACTCCTCAAGTTTGTAGCCAGGCTTCTGCAAATCTTGTTAGCTTCTCTAACTTGTTCCCGTTCTTCCTCAGATATAGTGAATTCATAGTCAGATGAGTCAGAACAAACATCTGAATCTGAGCCAACCATCACTCTTTTCTTTCTACGCGCAGATTTCTTCTTGTTCCTATCTCTCAGAGTAGGACCCTTTTCACTGAAGTCCTCATCACCATCAGACTTCGTCCTCCTCCTCAAGCTGCTAGAATTTTTACGCTTCTTAGTATGAGCTTTCCTCACAGCCTTTGCACTTCCTTTTCTACTACTTCTAATAGAAGTTTTCTTCTTCAATGTGGTCCTCCCTCTTTTCTTGGTCGTCGTCTTCAGCAATGAAAACTCCTCTTCTTCCTCCTCCGGGTACTCTTCATCTGGTGTAAACTCATCATCATCATCATCATCATCATCATTTGAGTCTTCGTCATTGTCAGACCTAACTCTCCGTCTCTTGTTTGGCTTCTTTATATCATTTTTCCTAGGTCTTGCAGATCCCCTCCTTGGCCTTGCAGACTCCTTCACAGCCGTTGGCTTTACCACTCTTCTCCATTCTCCCTCATCTTCTTCATCTTCCTCCTCCTCCCCCTTAAAGAGACTTTCTTCTTCTGAAGCATCTCCAACTAAAGAATCCAATTCATCAGACTGATCATCTGCTATCCGTCTCTTGTTTTGCCTCTTTATACCGTTCTTCCTAGGTCTTGCAGATCCCTTCCTAGCCCTTGCAGATCTCTTCGCAGCCGTTGGCTTTACCTCTCTTCTCCATTCGCCCTCATCTTCTTCATCTTCCTCCTCCTCCCCCTTAAAGAGACTTTCTTCTTCTGAAGCATCTCCAACCAAAGAATCCAATTCATCAGACAGATCATCTGCTCTCCGTCTCTTGTTCTGCCTCTTTATACCATTCTTCCTAGGTCTTGCAGATCCCTTCCTAGCCCTTGCAGATCTCTTCACAGCCGCTGGCTTTACCTCTCTTCTCCATTGGCCCCCATCTTCTTCATCTTCCTCCTCCCCCCTCAAAGAGACTTTCTTCTTCAGAAGCATCTCCAACCAAAGAATCCAATTCCTCAGATTGATCATCTACTTCATCTGCTTCAGCCACATAATCCTCATCTGAATCCTCAGATTCCATACTTTTCACACGGACATGTCGGTTACCACTGCATCTTGAGCCACTCCTTCCTCCTCTCCCCATCTGTTTATTGTTGGAGATGAGGAAAGCCGCCCAATTTGTATGAGGGAAATACTCAAAGTACTTGCTTTTATAGAGAAATGCTTAAGATGCAATCAGCATAAATTAAAACAATTATAATTCTTTTCGTTTTCTTTCTTGGTGCTATGAGGGGAAGGCAATTATAAGTCTGCATACACCAATTCTTTCTCAAGCTGAGTAGAATCAGAGTTCTGGAGTATCACATGGTAATTCCTATCAAGAAAAGATCATGCAAATAATTTTCAGTATCATTAGTAGCTGATCTACATATACCAAACATGAAGCTGTAACTGCTAACGCGTCAATTAAGCATCGAAGATTCTTACTTTTTACACAATTAATTAGCTGGAAAAAGAAATAAATCAAAACACTAATTACATATATGGTAGATACAATCTAATCCCTCATTTCCAAATAATCCAGATCTACTCTTAATTGTTACTCAACTGAAATTATAAAATTCTCAGACTTGGAAAAAAAACCCTCCTCTCATTGATTCTCAATAAGCTATGAAGAATTGATCTTTATTCTCTAACAGTAACATAAAAATCAGAATCTGCAATTAAGCAAGGATATCACAATAAATAAAAAACCCATATCAGTTAAGCTGAATCATTTATTACTGCATTCATTAGCTTATTCCATCACAACCCAATTTCCAACAAAAAACAACATATTAATCCCCAAAATTTCACACCATCTTAATCAAAATCAAAATTACACTAAAAAAAAAAACTCCAATCTGAATTATATGAAAAGAAAAACAGATAATTCTATTGATCCAGAAAACAAGCATCCAAATTATTAAGGGCATAAACAAATCTGCTTTCTTTAGGGAAAAAGACATGATTCACCATACCAAACTCAAATTGAAGAACAACCCATCAAAAATTTATTCCAATTTAACTTGCCCAGAATGAGAGATTCAACCAATTCTCTAAAAAAGAATCACCAACTCACAAAAAACCACCAACCCAGAAATGTCCCCAAACAAAAAAAGCACCATATATTATTTATTACTCCATATTTTATGTTATAAAAAGCGGTTGAATAATATAAATTAAGGTACCAAGTAATATAGCTCAAAAAATAAATTCCTTTAAAAGAGGGAGAAAATATATATTAAAAAAAATTTAACATTTGACATTGAAGAGAGAAGAGAGAGAAATTGGGTACCTGAGAAGAGAGAGAAAGCAACGAACCAAAAGCAAGGACACACCCAAAATGAAATTTTTGTAAAGTTATAACTACTATAAGAGAAACGTTCGATATTAGTTTTATACGGCAGTTCTTTTTTCCGCCTTTTTTTTTGGTTTGGTCGGTAAATCTGTTTTGTTTTTTACTACATGCAAGTAGATTAAAATGGAAATTTGAAAAAAAAAGGTTGAATTGATGAGTTATCCAATAAGAGTTGACTCAACAGTCAACATAGTAAATGCATGGTAAAAGAATATAATATTATTTTACTAAGAGAAATAAATTTAATGATGTTAAAGTTTAACTTAAGGCATCTAAAACGCCTGATAGTTAAAAAAAATTACAATCTTAAGTAATTCCTTGTTCCACAACACTTGAGTTTTCACAGTCTCCGATACACAATTTGACCACAAATATATTTAATTGCGTGTTTAATAAAAATTACCACAAAATTATATTTTCAAATTGCACACTAACATGGATTTAACAAGATCTTACATAACTGTATTGTTGTTTGTATAGTGGTGGAAGTTCGTGGTCAAAGTTTGTAAGTTTGACTCAAAAAAGGCAAGTGTTGCATAGTTTTTGAAGCGGAATATATATTATTTCTCTTTAAGGTCATTAATGGGAAATATTATATGTAGCCCTTAGAGCTACATATAAGTTAAAAATGGAAATATTAAGCAATAAATAAGCATTACTTATATCGATTGACGTGTGATTGTGTCATTAATTCTTCAAATAATACTTATTTTAGGAAATGTATTTAATGCTTATATGCAGCCATTTCCCTTAAAAAATTTTATCTATTCATTATAAGTAATATATCTCATAGTTCGCTGTATTTTTAAAATTTAATTTTAATATTGGTATGATTCTGTTTGATTATTTCATAATTCAAGAAAAATCAAATAATGTTTTTTTTATGCAAAGAAAAATCAAATAATGTGATTCTTCTGTTTCATTTTCCTTTTTCATTACATCGCTATTTTTGACGTTATTTTACGCGTCGTCATTCTAAAATGGGGTTCTGTTGTAAAGACGGAATTATCCTCAAGAAAAAGGAAAAACTACTATAATACCCATTTACAGGTTTTGTGATGCCAAGACCCAAGAGTAGCTCAACTGTAATTTTGACTTTCGTTGAAGCAAAACAGAAAACTGTAACCTGCTTCTACAAGGCCCACTATTATGATGTGGCCCATAATTTAGCAAATCATATGTCTAAATTAATGTCCAACTATTTAATTATGCACCTTCATCTAAGAATAATTTTTTATGCCAAATGTTAGTGGGCACAATCCTTCTTTTTTGCGGAGTGCGAATAGCAAAGTGGACAGAATCCATCTTAAATAAACAAAATGGTGAAGTTGCAAAGTTCTTGTCCATGTAAAGAAGATAAAAATGTTGTCATCTAGCTCATGCCAAGATTTTAATCATGTGAGTATTAGGCACTTAAGGTAGTAATTGAGCAAATGATAGGGATATATTATTAGTTTAGGTACTAAATTGATGCAAATCATAGGGATATATATTTTTACTTTAGTGGGAGTTTATTCATTGACTCTCTCATAAACAATTATTGTACATAGTTGAAAACTAGCATGTTATAGGGGTGCATTTTTTTAACCTAATTTTCACTTATCTAAATTCATATGAGCTTATTAGTCTTATAGTAATTGAAATCTATTGACCTTTATTCAACTAATCTAGACTTATTAAAACATATTATAGCAGTGAATTGAACGTGGGTAGTCCTTACTGGATCTTAACTTGATTTACCTATACTTATTGTCCCTGAATTTAACTTATTTAAACTTAACTTACCTGAAATAAGTGAATTAATTGATAAGTGTTAGAAATAGAGGGTTTTCAAGTTACACAAAAGAAAACACGAAATCAGCATATCATGACAATGAGAGACCAATGACTAGAATACAATATTCGATGTGACTGCGGGTAGAAATGTCAACGAGTAGGATTTGGACCGGATCTTCTAGGATCCAGGTCCGTTTTTCAAGCATATATCCAAACCCAACCCGGATCCGTTGGGTAATAAAATCGAGGATTCAGATCCAATGGATCCTACAGATCCGGGTCCAAAATGGATCTTAACCTATTTTTTTCAAACGACCCTCATTTTCATAATAATTGAAGATTTAAAGAGCAACGGCGTCGGCTGCTCGTGGCTTCGACTGCACGAGGAGTCGTGGGCTTATGGCTCGTGGTTCGGTGGTTGGCTCGTGGAGTCGTGGCTCGATGGTTGGCTCGTGGAGTCGTGGCTCGGTGGTTGGCTCGTGGAGTCGTGGCTCGGTGGTTGGCTCGTGGAGTCGTGGCTCGGTGGTTGGCTCATGGAGTCGTGGCTCGGTGGTTGGCTCGTGGAGTCGCGGCCGACAAAAGTGAAGAGAAATAAGAGAGGGGAGTGAAGAGAGGGAAATGAGGGAGTAAAGACTTGAGGCCTTGAGGGAATTAGGTTTCAGGTATTTTAGGGTTTTAAGTTTTAAACTTTTAATTATAATTTTTTTTAAAACGGGTAAACAGATCTGGGTCCGAGTAATAATTTAGGATCCAGGACAGACCCGTTTCTATAAAGTAGGATCCATATCCTACCGGGATCCGTCGGGCCCAAAATTTGAGTATCTAGATCCGCTAAAAAGGAATCTGGATCCACGAATTCGGGTAGGGTCCATTACCCGCTGACATCCTTAACTCCGGGTGCTAATCATATTCACCAATTTGTTCCATATGGCTAACACAAAATCTACACTCTAATATACTCTTGGGGGAGTTTTGAGCCACATAATTTGCCCAATTAGAAATGAATAGTATTAGAAGGTCAAGAATACTCAAGTAAGATTGTTGAACCCCATATATATTGTGCACATGTGAGTTGTCTCACATTGGAGAAAGAGGAGAGAAAGTACCACAATATAAGTTATAGGAGCTACTCCTACTATTGCCAATTGGTTTTAGTATGGAACCTCCTTTGGGCTTGTATGTGGACCGAACTGTCCTCCTCCGTACTGGGTTGCACAAGCCCATTTTCAGTCATATCAAATTTATCAAAGATTGAAGAAGATAATGTTGATTAGCATGATCTACAAAGATGGAAAAGGCCATATTATAGAGCGACCTTTCACACCTTATAACAGCTGTATTATAGAGAAGTAAATATTTGAACCCCACGATTAATGAGCACCAAGGCCTATAAAAACCTAAAGGAGGAAACGAGTTGTTAAAAGGTTATGAAATTGGCATGTAAATGATATACTTCAATGAAAAGAGTAAACTAAAATCTTTATGATAGTAGATTTGTGCTTCAACGGGTGAAACAGTAAGTGGGTAGCCCCCCGATGCCACTCAGTGCCTCTAGCAAAAGACATACAATGCCAAAAACATGCAATTGGTAGATGGTGGACTCGTGTCTACCATTAGGATGGTAGACAAGGGCCAAAATCAATGAACATTAACTATTCTCTAATGAACATCAACTTGTCTCCAATGAACATTAAGTGGACTGCTGATGTTCATTGATTTCGCAGTCCACTTAATGTTCATTGGAGAACAGCTGATGTTCATTGATTTCGCGCGTTTTATGTATTTTGGACTGCGTTTTGGCCCGTGTCTACCATCCTAATGGTAGACACGAGTCCACCATCTAATTTGCGAAAAGCATGGGTAGATGGGCAACCATATGCCATTCTACTAACAATGTTGACTTTTAATAATCATTAATACATTGGGGGAGGACTGATCTAAGTAAGTGGTTATTCCAACAATTAACCGCTAGTGGTTTTGAAAAGAATAGGGCCATGTTTGGTAAATGGTTTTTTCATTGGTTTTTGGCTTTTTAATTTGGTCAAACAACCAAAAAAGTGTTTGGTTATTGGCTTTTTGGTTGGTTGAAAAGTTGGATTTTAAGCCAAAATGAAAAAACTGCTTGGAGTAGCTTTTTGGATTGGCTTTTGGCTTGTTGGCCCACAAACTCTCTAATAAACAGCCAACATCAACAATTAATTTTGCCAAACACTTTTGCAAACAGCTGGTTTAAACAACCAACTTAAAAAGCCAATACATACAACCAATGCTTCCAGCCAGTCAAACAAGCCAACTAAACCAGCCAAAAGCCAACAGCCAACAACCGATTGCCAAACAACGTCTAGAAATGAAAGGATAGTTAAATCTAACGGTAATGTTATTAAATCAAAGATCTTATGAAGTATCAGATTATGAGTCTTAATCTCAAGAGTGAATGGATCCCGAATTCTACAACAACACATACTATAAGTCTATAACGTATAGTTTATATGAACTCCACAAAATATCAATCGCTTAATCATGAATCATGATAGTCATTACTCACCTTAGAATTCATAAGGGGGACACTGATCTAGTCTAGGTTGCACAAATTTAGGTACGAGGATGAGTAACGACACGACTCGAGCACGAGATACATTATTATAGAAAATAAAGGATACGAATACGATAAAGTGAATTTATACTTAAAATTTCATTTTATTTCAAATGTGTTATATATTGAAAAAAGAAGTATATGAATATTTCAACTGTATACATGAAATATAATCTTGAATTCGCCGAATATAAGTAAAACCAATAAAAAAATATTAATCAATATGGTCTAAACAAAATATAGTCACTTTTTACACAATTAAAATTAGTAATTTTGCATACAACATTTGTCATTAACCTCATCCATTCTCTAAAGGATTTAACATTTGCATAGTAACTAGTGTTTATTTACCAATCTTATCTCATATTCTTTCACAAATGTATAAGAAAAATATAGTCAAATGAGATATGATTGATTCGTCTTAATATATACTTTCATAATTTATAATTTTTACTTATATAAAATTAGAGATATTAAGGATCAAAGTAGTGCATTGGGTAGCATGCACTATGCAAATGTCGTATCATTTAAAGAATAGAGGAAGTATTAATACAACATTACTATATTGAAATCCAAACATTTACTACTATTTTGCTTGAGAGAGGGATGGCTGAGTGGTTAGAGGAAGTATCCCTAATACCCAAAATTACGAGGTTTCTCTACCTTGAAAAAAAAAAAAAAAAAACTACTATTTTGCTTACTTCATTTGTTTACCGAAGCTTCATGGTTGGAATATTATTTGTTCCTCTCAAGAATTTCTTAGTCTAAGTACTCGATACTTATCCAATACGATATTAATACGATTGTCAAAATGAAGTATCCATGCTCGATGCCTCGTAGGTCGTGGCAATCCAACGAAATCCCCTTTAGAAGACCCTTTAGCAAACACGTGGCAACAAATTTGTGGCCCTAATTTGATTCGGGGCAATTGTGTTTGTGGAGCATGCTCTATGCCACAGAACAGAACACAAATGCTGCCAATAAACATTATCTCTAACTCTTTCACCGTTCACGTCTTGATAATTTGATTACATTTCAATTTCTTTGTTCTGGACTTATGGTTCTTATAAACTCACCTAAATTCTCAACTGAATGAAATACACACACGCTACTACTACATTTTTTAGTAGCTAAAAGAAAATATAGATTACAAAGAAAACCAGAGAAAGAAATTAGCTAAAATTGGCTTATTTTCTCCTTTAATGGGCTAAAATTTCTTCTAAGTTTCTGAGAGGGAGAAAAAAGGAGGGTTTTTTTTGGTTAAGTGAACTTCAAAACCCACAAAATTTCTCATTCTCTCTCTTCTACAATGGATTTAACCACTAAACTTCACCGAATTGATCTTCGTTCAACTTTTATCACTGGTTCATCTTCTTCAACTTTGTTAGATTCTCGGAAATCTTCTATTTTACCTCTTCCATCTTCATTTTCCACCATTAAAGCTTCAACTTTTAGCAACAATTCACTAATATCTTCGAAACCCATTTCACAGTCAAACCCTAGACTCAAACTATCTCAAATTTCATCCAAATTATCTGCCCTAGCTGTTGAAACACCAACCCCAAATACCCAGAACAGGGATGAAATTGAAGCTCTGTTTTCTAAAGATTCTGCTTCTGATTTTGATAGAAAAAGGGGAAATAATAGAAAATCAAATTCTGGGGCTTCAAGTGTTTCATCTGGGGTTAGACTGGAGAATGTTAGTAAGAGTTATAAGGGAGTTACTGTGCTGAAAGATGTGAGTTGGGAAGTGAAAAAGGGTGAAAAAGTGGGGTTAGTTGGGGTAAATGGGGCTGGGAAAACTACCCAATTGAGGATTATTTCTGGGTTGGAAGAACCTGATTCTGGGAATGTCATTAAGGCTAAAAGCAATATGAAAATATCGTTTTTGAGCCAAGAATTCGAGGTTTCGTTGAGTAAGACTGTCAAGGAGGAGTTTATGAGCGCATTTAAGGAAGAAATGGAGGTTGCAGATAAGATTGAGAAGGTGCAGAAGGCTATTGAGGGTTCTGTTGATGATTTGGATTTGATGGGGAGGTTGTTGGATGAGCTTGATTTGTTGCAGAATAGGGCACAAGATGTAGATGTGGATCAGGTGGATGCTAAGATCAGTAAATTGATGCCTGAGCTCGGGTTTTCGCCCGAGGATTCTGATAGGCTAGTGGCATCTTTTAGTGGTGGATGGCAGATGAGAATGTCACTTGGGAAGATTTTGCTTCAGGTTTGTTGTTGAACTCTTGATGTGAATTCAAATATATGAGGTTGAAATTGTGTTGATATAGTTGCAATTTTGTTGATGTTGGATGCATATCTATATAAAATATCCAAGTATTTTTTACTTGCTTAAAGTAATTGTTTGTTTTAAGATTGATGCATTGTTGTTAATATGTTCATGGAATGTATGAGAAAGAAGTTATCTTATTTGTTTTTGGTGGGAGATATTGGGATATGTTTAGGAAGGAATAAATAGAGGAATCAGTGAATAGAGAACATAAACATTGGCTCATTTGATGTTTATTGTTGAAGCATCTTGTTTGAGGTATCATATGTTGTATCATACTGACGTAACAGTTGATAATTCACCTTGATGTAAATATTCCGAAGAGAAATAAGATCCTGTAATGTAATCTATTTTGGCTTCATACTTCCTGTCTTCTTGTTTTAATGTAGTAATGAGTCCTGATAGCTTTATGCCTGCATCATTACAGGACCCAGATTTGCTGCTCTTGGATGAGCCTACTAATCACCTTGATCTTGACACCATTGAGTGGCTTGAGAAATATCTTAACAAGGTGGATGTGCCAATGGTCATCATATCTCACGATAGAGCTTTTCTTGACCAGCTTTGTACCAAAATTGTGGAAACAGAAATGGGTGTGTCTAGGACATTTGCAGGAAACTATTCTGACTATGTTATTTCAAAGGCTACTTGGATTGAAGCTCAGTTTGCTGCATGGGAGAAGCAACAGAAGGAAATTGACCAAACCAAAGACATAATCAACCGAGTTGGTACGGGTGTCAGTGTTGGCCGAGGATCCACTGCAGAGAAGGTACAGTGATATATATAACTTTTTCGTGATTTGTGTAAATTGTATAATCTTGATGTCAATTAGTTCAAAGGAGACGATTTGAGAACAGTGTTTACCTTTTTACTGTTAGTATTGTGATTCTATGGTTGTCGAACGGATCATGCTGCAGTTTTGATGGTATTGAGCCGATTATATCGTACCATCTAGGTGAAATTAGTTTTGAGCCTTTGACTTGATCACTACTTTCTGAAATCTTATATCTGGTGAATGAGATTGAATGTATGCTTGCAATATGTGTCTTCTTTTCACCACTTATTTGATGGTAGTAACAAGAAAACTGCTGATATGCGAGGGTGCTTGTTCAATTTTGTGGGTTTGAATCTCATGGTGGATACCTTAAAGCCACTTCCCATTCTCTGAGTAACTCGATCACTCTGAATGTATCTCCTAATGCTGCTGCAGCAAGATCCATGTCTTTATTATTCTTACTGGCTTCACGTTTTATGACGGTTGAATCTGAAATTAATGAGTGGATATTTCTTCACTTTTAATGGAAATGATCTGAACTGAAAGGGGGTTTACTCTTTATCTTTTGGAATGTGAATTAGATGATCCAAAACTTTCTCAAGTCCATGTGGTCTTTATTGCTGTTGTGTTGTACAAGTCAGTGGCTGTAGGTTCAACTTTTAGTTTCTACAAATATTCTTCATGTAACATCTATAGGTGCTATGACTTTTAAGATTTTTATTTACAAGACCTTGTGCAGGCTTCAATTTTTTCATTCTAACATGCTCAAATCCTGAGGTATTTGTACTGTGATATTCTTTTGTGATAGAAATTGGAAAGGCTTCAAGATGAGGAGCTAGTTGAGAAGCCTTTCATAAGGAAACAAATGAAGATCAGATTCCCCGACCGTGGCAGGAGCGGGAAGTTGGTTGCGACAGTGGAAAATCTGCAATTTAGCTATGGCGATAATGTGAGAAAACTACCTGCACTCTTATTTCTATTGGGAGCTTGAAAGGGGTCTGCATGGAGCAGGAAAATAGGTTTCGTCTCTTCATGATTGAATTATCTGACTCCTAATACATGTGTATCTCAGGTGCTATTTCGCAATGCAAATCTTACAATTCAGCGAGGGGAGAAAATTGCTATACTTGGCCCAAACGGGTGTGGGAAAAGCACATTGTTAAAACTAATAATGGGTTTGGAAAAACCTACTTCTGGTGCAGTTATACTAGGGGGAGCATAATGTGGTTCCAAATTATTTTGAGCAGAATCAGGTAAGTCACTGTTGCCTCATGTAGTCTGAGGTTTTGGTCCTTTCAGTATCACACAGAGATTGTTTTATGATGTTTAAATCATGCTGACATTTGGCTGAATTCGTGCTTAGGCTGAAGCGCTGGATTTGGATAAAACGGTGCTCCAGACAGTGGAAGAAGTTGCAGAGGATAAAGAAATTAGTGAAATAAAGAAACTTTTAGGAGTTTGCAATTTTAAATCTGATATGCTAGATAGGAAGGTCTCCCTTTTGAGTGGTGGAGAGAAGGTAAACTAGTCAATGTAGTTGAGTGCTTTGTCTTCAACTCTGCTATAGGGAGGCTTACAACATCATATTTTCTACCATTCAGGCGCGCTTGGCCTTCTGCAAGTTCATGGTGAAACCATCAACCCTACTGGTTCTCGATGAACCTACCAATCATTTGGATATCCCTACAAAGGAGATGCTTGAGGTTGGCTGTCTTTCTCATGCTTAAAAACTTCAGAATAAGTAGTAGCCATTGTAAAAAACAGTTCTTATTTTCAAGTTTTATTGTTTCCCAGGAAGCTATACAAGAATATCCGGGTACTGTCATTACAGTTTCCCATGATCGGTATTTTGTTCGTCAAATAGTGAACAGAGTAATCGAGGTTAAGGATGGACATGTACAAGACTATGTCGGTGACTACAATGTAAGTCTCGCCTCACCCTTTATCGTGTTACCTATTCTGTTTATTTGGCTTCTGTTTTGTTTTTTTATTCTTTTCTTTTTGAAATGTGTCTTTCTGTTCTTTTGTTTCTGTATATATTCCTCGACTCATTTTTAGCCTAGCCAGAGCTTTCCACCATCTCCTTTATTCATTTAGCATTTTCTATGTACAGATAGATGACAAGACAGTATAGCAGTTTGGACCATTTGCTCAATATACATGTTCAGCATTTTATGTGTCGTTTTCAATATTTATTTTTTCTGCTTTCCTTTCTTATTTATTTTATCTTCTTCTTTTAATATAAAAATTATAAGAATGCGTAATTCAGTTAAATATATTGATTGACTTCTAGTTCTAGGTTTCGTAATGAGCTGAGTAACCTTATTGGCACCATGATGTTTCTAAGATTGGAAGGCCAGCCTTACCCCGTCCCCTGAAGGGCGTCTTTTCCCCTCAGAAATACCAGATTGCTCTGGATATATGCTGTTCGATATCTTAATCTTAAAAATATTTAGCCTGACTTAATGCATATCTTGTGCCCCACAGTGTAACATAAGATTTGTTGGGGTTTCTAATATAATTTTCGATATGCAGTATTATTTAGAAAAGAATCTGGATGCAAGGGAAAGGGAATTGGAACGTGAGGCAGAGCTTGAAGAGAAGAATTCCAAAGTAAAAGCAAAATCAAAGATGTCCAAGGTAGATTTTTTCTTGTTATCAAAAGAGTTTGTCTTAAAATAAAGTCCCTTTTACCAGCGACTGATATTTTGTTTGACAGGCCGAGAAGGAGGCTCGGAAGAAACAGAAAATGGTGGCTTTTCAGCAGGCAAAAGCAAAATCGAAGGGATTAAAGAACGCAAAGAGATGGAACTGATTAGACATGCAGTATCTTTTGGTATTATTAATGAAGATCTGCTCATCGTAATCGATTTCTCTTTGTTGAGGGAACCTCGAAAAGGGTGTTTATGAAAGGCTCTTTTTGATCTTTGATCTTGTACATAGCTACAAGTTGTTGGTATATAGGGTCCTTGAGGTATTCTTCGTTTTGTCATCGGGAAAAGATGAGAACTTGTAGAAGCTGTAATTGAAAAAATATACTGAACCTTAATATCAGTTTACTGCATACTTCAGCTTAGAACTTGAGAGAACTATCTATAGATTTTGTAAATAACAATTTGGTATGCCGTTTAATATGCGATGCTATATTAATTTCACCATTTAACTTATTGTTTACTCATCAGCTTACCATCAGTCTGGTATATACTTAGCTTAGATTTTTAGTGAGATAATACTAGACTTTGGGCCATTCGTCAAAAGTAGCTATTGCGATAGAGGTTAGCAGATAAGTAGTTGTTAGCTGTTGTATTAGCTATCAGCTGTCAGATATTAGTTGTTTGAGTTTGACTGTGAGAATAGCTTTTATGATAATTAATTGTTCAGTAAAATTAGTTGTTAGTTTAAATAAATAACAAAAATAAACTATATTCAGTCTTCAAAATCTACTCCAAAAGCTAATCCAAAAACTACTTCACCAAATCCAATTTCTCAACATTATTAGAATTTTAACTTAGTTCAAACTCTAACGGCTCGTTTGGTAGTCGGTAATAAATGTTGGTAATGAGAATGAGTTTTAAGTGTAATATTACAAGGAATGACCCTTAAAATCTCCATGGGAGTAATTTCAACCTCCAAGTTTGTGTTTCTTTCCTTTTGGAGAAACAATCTCACCCCTAATCTTGTGATTTTTTCTCCAAGGGAAATCAATTTTCATTACAACTCATTACCACATGTGGTATTGGATGGGAATGAAGATTTAAGTAGAAAAATACACTTTAGGATGAATTAGCATTATCATGGGAATGAATAATGAGTTTCTTAACAAATTTACATACAAATTCATTCCCATTACCACCATTTATAACTAACTACCAAACGGACCGTAAAAGTTACTACAAAAGCTAGTATGGAACACTCCTTTTGTAAATAGCGTTTGGTTGTGCCTGAGGAAATCTCGAGTCAAACCGATTTGTTTTTATTTCAACAAAAAGAGGGACGTCCTTGTACTAAGAGCTAGCCTCCCCCTCTCTCTTCTCTCTCAAACCCTACTGCTCCCCTACCCTTATTCACGGTTAGGAAATAATTATGGATGATTTCATCCATGGTAAGCCCCTTTTCCCCTTTTATTTTTAGTTTTTAATTTATTTTCTTAGTTTTGTTTAATAAATTAGTCTCGTAATCTTTTCAAACCCCGTTATGGGGTTTTTAGTTTGTTTTTGGAAATCTCCTTCCCCTATGGGATTTGTGAGTATGGTTTTTTTTTTTTAGGTATGAGAAATTGTTACCATTGGTTGAAGTTCGAGACTCAACTACGAAGGTATTAGAATCTCGGATGCGGTCAACATGGCTCGGTCGAGAATGTTCTTCCCAAACTACATCGAATGATAGACTTCCTCATCAATAATGCTGATTCAAAAAGTACAAGGGGTTGCGTTGTATTGCTTCGATCCTGGTTCATTGTAGTTTCAAAAACGAATTTGATTTAGCTTTCGTTTAATTGTATCTTGTTTTTCTTTAATACCTATTAGTAAATGTCGTTTGGACTTCAATTAATGATTTTCTCTTAAAAAAAAAAAAAAAAGGACGTCCTTGCAAAGGACTTGTTACCACCTCTTTTTGAATGATCTTGATTCAGTTAATTGCGATCTCTTCTTTTTAATTTCTTCACAATTTTAATCTTTCCTTGACAGAAGAAATCTATTTTTTACTGTGATAGTGAGATAAGAAATCGAAAAGAAAGAAGGAAAATAAAAACTGCAGTGGTACTGGACTACCGGTGAATGGTGTTGGATCGTACGATCGCATTCTAGCAAAGTGGGCGAGTCAATTAGCTCACCAACAACAACAAGCTGATTAAAATGGCAGTAGTTCAAAGATTTGCAGCAATTCCCAAAGCTTCTTCTTTATTTGTCCACCTTCATCTTGGTAATCTTAATCATCCACATTTTCATCCTCTTCTTCAGTTCCTCTCTTCCAAGTTTTCTTCTTTATGTCAATATGATGTTCACTCTCAAATTTATGCTACATCCAAGTTTAAGGATACTCAATTGTTCCTCATGTATGCAAGAGGAAAATGCAAATTAGGGTTTTACAGAATTGATCACGCCCTTACAATCTTCCATGGATTAATATCGTTGTGTCCTATGCCTTGTATTATTGATTTTACTCAGCTGTTTACTGCAATGTTGAAGATGAAACCCCACCCCCCTTTTTCCACTGTCATTTCTCTCTCTAGGCAGCTGCTGTTGTTTGGTGTCCGTCCAGATCATTATTCCCTTGGCATTCTGGCTGATTGCTACTGCCATTTGGGCCATGTTGATGCCGGGTTTTCGATTCTCGCTTACATCATTAAGCTTGGCTACCAACCTCATATTGTCACCTTCACTACCCTCATCAATGGTCTAATTCATACCCATCACTCAGACCAAGCTGTTCAATTATTGGATAAAATTGTCAAGTTTGGATTTCAACCCACATTAATCACCTATGGTGTCATGTTCAGAGGTCTCTGTAAGACTGGTGATATTGCTGGTGCTCTCAACCTGCTTAGAAACATGGAGTCTCATGCGCATTATAGGCCTAATCTTGTCACTTATAACACCATCATCGGTAGTCTTTGTAAAGTCCAGTTATTACATCATGCCCTCGTACTATTTGCTGAGATGAAAAGAAAGCACATTTCACCTGATGTCATCACTTACAATTCCATAATTCGAGGTATGTCCACTTTGGGACGCTCTAAAGAGGCTCAGGAGTTGTTCACTGAGATGTTGCAGAACAACACAACTCCTACTATTGAGACCTACAACATATTGATTGACATGTATTGTAAGGATGGCAAGGTTGGTGAAGCACGGGCTGTATTTGAATCCATGGCTATGGGAAGTTTGGTTCCTGATGTTGTGACTTTCACCAGCTTGATCAATGGGTACTGTAAGGAAGGAATGGTTGATGAAGCACGTGCTACATTTGACTCCATGGTTAAGAAAGGTCTGGTTCCCAATAACATCACTTACAATGTATTGTTGGATGGATATTGTTTACATGGCCAGATGGATGAGGCAGAAAAACTAATGGATTTGATGGTAAATCATGGTTGCAAACCCAATCTTGTGAGTATCACCACATTAATCAATGGATATTGCAAGTGTAAACAACTTCAGAAAGCTCTTTACCTTTTCCAAGAGATGTGCCTTGAAGGACTAACTCCTAATGTCATCACATATAGCACTCTTATTGACGCCTTGTGCAAGGACAATAGACTCACTTCTGCATACCAGCTTCTCAAGGAGATGATAGGTCAGAGACTAAAACCTAATGTAATCACTTGGAGTTCATTGCTGGATGGTCTGTGTAAAAATGCAAAAATTGAAGAGGCGATGACACTGGTTAGAGAAATGGAGTACAACGGAGTGGTTCCTAATATTATCACATACAATATCCTCATTAACGGCTTGTGCGAAGCTGGGCGACTTGGAGAAGCTCTGGATACTTTCCATTCTCTACCGGCTAAGTGCTTAAAGCCTGATGTGATCACTTACACTATAATTGTCAAAGGACTTTGTAAAGATGGCTTACTGGAAGAAGCCACTAAATTTCTAAGGAGAATGGAGGACAATGGATGCCCTCCTGACCAGTGCACCTACAATACAATTATTAGAGGTTTTCTTTATGGCAAGGATGTCCGCAAGGCTTTGGAACTAGTCAGCACTATGAGAAGCAAAAGTTTTAACGCTGACGCTCACACAAATTCATTATTTGGTAGCTTACTCACTGATCTTGCTGTTAGCAATTCAGACAAGGCTTTACTTCGTATCTTTCTCAAGAGGTGAGACTTGAGTATTAGGTATTTAGCCTGTGATGATACAAATTTCTTTTTGGTAACGTTTAAGCTCTGGTTTACTGGTTGTAGAATACTATGTACTTCATAATATGAAGTTCTTACATTTGTTTAACTTCCATCTTTTTGGTGCTGTGGTTAAAGTCAGAATTTGAATGTTTTATTTCCTCATATTCTCATTGTCATGATGGTTATCATATCACCTCCGTGGCTCATTTATGCTATATGCTTTAACCATGTATGAGGTTTTGGCTTGGACTTTTTTCGTACTATACATTCAAAATCACACTGATCATTTTCAAGTCAGTTGAAAAGGAATTTTCTAGCAGATTTGCAGTCAGCATTATCTATAGAATTATCCAAATTGCAAGGCAGGGGAAATACTAGTATGAATCAGAGGTGAAGGAAGAGAATTCTCAAGTAAAAGCAAAAGGTGAAAGTAGTTTAATTTGGCTGATATATAAGGGGGAGAAATAGTCTGCTTGTAATTTGTATGTTTTGATAGGCTGAAGTGAGGATAGATTGAAAGAAACAGAAAATGTTGGTGAGTATAGCAGGCAAAAGCAAAAGCGAAAGCGAAATCGAAGGGTTAAAAGAGAATGTCAAGGAGATGATCAAGACTCCAAGAGGAAGTACTCCCTTTGTAACCAGACTTTTCGTTATTATGAAAAGCTATGAAGTCTATGTTATGTTTATGAAATCCTTGCAGTTTGGAACGTAATCAGGATTCTAAAGGTCTTCATTCATTCAAATAGAAGTTCCTAGTACTTAGGAGATGGAGATAGGTTATTTGTACCGCAGCTTAATTGTAATCTGATGCTTTCCGTTGGTAACATTTGTTTTGACTTTTGGGTATAAGTTGGACTCGTAACAAGGTTTTACAGTTTTACTTGCTTGATCCCACAGGCCACAATCTAAAAAGGAAACCAAAAAACAAAGGGAAAAGAGAGAGGGAGAGACAGAGAGCTTAGAAGGATGTTCTTTGTTTATTGGTTATGGAGAGGAACAGGTAACACATATGTTTGGAAAATATTCACCATGTTCAATTCAACTTATTTTTACTTATTTAAATTTATTAGTTTTTTATTAGATATTACCTAAACTTATCCGAACTTATTAGACCTTGTTTTTGTTGAACTGAACTTCTAAACTTATCTTTATTTATTAGTCTTTATTAAACCTTTTTTTTTTTTTGAAAGAAGTCTTTATTAAACCTTATCTAAACTTATATGAACTTTTTTTTATATAAGGACTAAAAATAAGGTGAACAAAAGTACAGAACAGGCCCGTTGTATGTTACAATAAGGATTAAGGCCATGTCTTTTGTGTTGAAGTGAATTGAATTTAATTTAAGTAGAGTGAACTGAATTTATTTAAGTGTACTAAACTGAGTTTGATTTAACTGAACAAAATTTAAATTAAGTGTACTAAACTGAATTGAATTTGATTTAACTGTAATTAAATGTACTATATAGATTACTAAATTGAAAAACTAAGCATATTAATATAGTAGAGACAATCATAATTTAAGCACCGATAATAATAAAAATAATAATATATACTAATGTATTATAATTTTAATAATGAGAATTTTAACATAATAATTATTCTTATTAATATTATTGGAACTCAACTGAATTGAATTTAATTTAAGTGTATTAAATTGAATGGAATATAATTTAACTAAACTGAATTTAATTTAAGTGTATTGAACTGAACTGAAATTAAGTCCAACAACACTGTCTAAGGGCGCAAATAAGTACATGCACCCAAGTGCATGTAGAGCATGGTGCACCCTCTTTTAAACTACGTCGTTTTATCATTTTCAGAGTCTATAATTTTAAAAACTTATTGTTATTTGTTTCCTTAAATTTTGCAACTAAAGATTCCTTTTTCAAATTTAAATTTAAAAGGTACATGTTCTTTTACCTTAAGTGTATATGTTCATTTACTATATGTTCTTTTCATTATAACCTATGTTCTTTTATAAATATAGATTTACATGTTCTTTAATTTTAAGTCGTGTGTTCTTTTTTAAAGTAGAAAAGTTGATCGTGTTCTTTTATATAAATGGTATGTTCTTTTTGGGTGCACAATGAGCATTGTGCACCCTAGTGCATAATCCACGCTTTGGTCTAAGGGAGAAATTGTGTCATTGGTTGCTTCAATTAGAATTGTATTTCTCTTCGATTTTATTAGATTTATTACTATGTAAATACTGATCAGAAATTATTTTTATATTTCTCCATCATAATCTTAGGAAAATATCATAATATCAAGAAAAAAAATTATCTTATAATCTAACAACTTCTAGTACTGCTAATTACTATACGGACGCATTTAATAAAACCCAAAAATAATTTTACATATTGATTCAAAAATTTCTCGTGCATTATGCATAGGTCTAAAAACTAGTTGATGAATATACTAATTTTACCATTACACTACTTTCCTTTTTGCTCCTGCTAAGAATACATGATATTAAAAGGGAAGCTTTCGTTCATTTCTATTTGAAAAGAAGAGTTCCTAAGTAAGTATATGTGCCACGTGCCACGTGACACCCCATTCATACACATATTCACATTGTCATGTCATCCACTCAACCGAGGACATTTTTGAATAACGATAAAAGCACTTATGTTGAGAGTAGTTCGGTAGTGTATATATATATATATATATATATATATATATATATATATATATATATATATATATATATATATATATATATATATATATATATATATACCACTCCTTATGCTGAAAATTGAAAATTGCAACATAAAATAAGCAAAAAGTTTCTGAAAATGAGCAAAAAGATAAAATGAGCAAAAAGTTCTTAAAATGAGCAAAACTATAAAATGAGCAAAAAACATAAAATGAGCAAAAAATTGTAAGATGAGCAAAAGTTTCTTAAAATGAGCAAAAACATAAAATGAGCAAAAAACATAAAATGAGCAAAAACTTCGTAAAATGAGCGAAAGTTTACTAAAATGAGCAAAAGTTTCTTAAAATGAGCGAAAACATAAAATGAGCAAAAATCATAAAATGAGCAAAAATCTATAAAATGAGCAAAAATTGGTAAAATGAGCAAAAAAATTGTAAAATGAGCAAGTTTTCAGCTTAACTTTGGTTTTCAGCGGATCCTACCCCTCTCTCTCTCTCTCTCTCTCTCTCTCTCTCTCTCTCTATATATATATATATATATATATATATATATATATATATATATATATATATATATATATATATATATATATATATATATATATATATATATAATGCATACTTACATGAGAATGAATTTTACGCGTTATAACTCTAATGAACAAGTGATGTAACTCTAATGAAAAAGTGATGTGACTCCAAAAAAAGAATATTAGAAAAAACAAAATTCAAAAAAAAAAATTTTTTTTTGGGCTCAATTTTTTTCTGAGGTATAACTCTAATGAACAAGTGTTGTAACTCTAATCCAATCGTGTGGTTGAAATTCATTCTCATTTCTCATGTAAGGAGCATTCTCATGTGATCTTGCCCCTATATATATATATATATATATATATATATATATATATATATATATATAGTATAAATATAGGTAGATGATGCAAAAAAGTAGTTGTAGACACTAAAAATTTATTGGTGTTCTACATTAAAATAAATTGATTATTATTGAGCTAAAATAAATAATATTAGCTCACTTTAACTAATTTAGCCCACCTAAATAAAATATTCAAATTAAATCAAATAAATATAATTTGGGTTGTCAACTATTTGGGCCAGTCAATATTATAGTCCAAATAAGATGGTCAAATGGCAAAGGTAAAAAAAGACTTTCAAGTCATAAACGGGCCCAAACCCATAAACTACCAAGTCCATGAAGGGATCACTATTCCCTATAAATAGACCTCACCTCATTCAGTTGAGGAGACCAGAAAATCATTATTCTCAAGAGCTCATAAAATTCTCTTGGAATTCTCTCCGCAAATAGTCAACAAGCACATCAAATCCGTGCCGACTGTTCAGATACACTCAAACGCATTCGACTGAGATTCAAGCTTTTGTCAGCCCTCATTCGAATACACTCAAACAAAACTCAAACTCAGGTTGACGTTGACAAAACGTCCATCTACACTCAAATCCAAGTTGACATCAACACGTGTCACTCTTCAGCTGCGGAACAGAATCAGAGGACTTAATTAGTTTATTTTCATTATAAACTGTTTACAGAGATTGTACTCAATAACATTTATTGAAATATAATTTCTTTGTTACTTTGTTTCCCTGTCTTATTTATTTTGACTCAAAATTTGTGTATACAAACTTTGGCACGCTCGGTGGGACTATCTCTGCCTCTCATCTCTGTTTCGTCATCATCAACAAACCTGAGAAATGGCCTCAAGCAAGAACATCTCTCAATCTTCTGAAAACTCTGCCGACACCCTACGAAAATCTGTAACGTTGGATGACTTTATGGATGACATGACTCTTGGTTTTCGCACTAGAGGAATGAAAAAGGTTGTTGTTGCTGCCGCTGCTACTAAGCTTCGAACTGTAAATGTTCCTACTAGGCAGAGAAAACTCTTTAAGCCTGCTGCTGCTGAATCATCCATCATGTCTGATTCACACAAGGAGCGTGAAACCCCCGTGTTTGGCTCAACTGCTTTGGCTGAACACGAGCCATCATTCATTGCTTCTCAAATATGGAAGCAATAAACTCTCATCTGATAAGTCGGACAGGCTGACCGTTCACACTAGCCCTCTCTTTGATCCACTCAATGTAAAGAGTGACAATGAAACAAGTGATGATATTGTTGTCTCATCACCTCTAACAATTTTCGACTTAGAGGAACCCTTGTTGTCTTCACAATCGAACACTGCTGCTGTTATGGTGACCTCGGCTAAGACAGTTGAGGAACAACTTCTTGAAAATGAATAGCCTACTCCAAAAATTAATGAAGGATGGAGAAGAAAAAGATGCTCAAATTCGACTTCAAAATGAGCAAATCACGCCCCTCAATAAGAAACCGGAGGAAGGCGACGTAGCATCAAGACAGGATGATGAAAGTGAAGGGGATAGTGGTGAAGACGTTCGCCGCCCCACCTACAAAGACGACAACTTGAGTTATTGATAGCTCACGCCGTCAAAAATCAACTTGGAGAAAGTTCTCAAGGCGAGTCATCGCTATGTGAAGCCTTATACCAAAAGGATCGATAAGTCGTAGATGCCTTTTGGCTATCAACCCCCAAGTTTCAAGAATTCGATGGGAAAGGAAATCCTAAGCAACACATTGCTCACTTTGTGGAAACATGCAACAATGCCGGTACCACAAATGATTTCTGGTCAAACAATTTGTTCGTTCCCTTAAAGGCATGGCCTTTGATTGGTACACGTATTTACCCTCACAATCCATTGACAGTTGGGATCAAATGGAGGAGGAATTCTGAACAGGGTTCTATAGCACTCGACGTATTGTCGGTATGACCGAACCGACTAAGACTCACCGAGTGGAAGGATGAGCCGGTCATCGATTACATCAATCGTTGGCGCGCATTGAGTCTAGAGTGTAAAGATCGCCTAACCAAGTCTCTGTTTGTTGAGATGTGCATTCAAGGAATGGATTGGGACTTGCTTTATATCTTGCAAGGTATAAAACCTAGGACTTTTCAAGAGTTGGCTACGCGAGCTCATGACATGGAGCTTACCATTGCCAACAATAGAGGTAAAAGCAACACTTCTTCGTAATACAAGAAAGAGAAGAAGGATTTTAAGAAGACCGACAAGACCGCCAAAAGTTCGACTAAGGAGTCAATGTCAATCACGACCTCCTCGCCTGTCAAGATCTCTAGCAAGGCTGGCACTGAAAAGAATAAGGGTTCATCTTCTCAAGAACCTAGGAAAAATAGGCCAACCTTGAAAGAACTCCAAGCAAAAAAATATCCATTTCCAGACTCTGATTTATCAGGGATGTTAGATGATTTACTTGAAAACAAAGTCATTGAGTTGCCGAAGCTAAGCGTCCGGCAGAGGTCGGTAAGACTTCCGATCCTAACTACCGTCGGTATCACAGGTTGATTAGTCATCCCATAGAAAAGTGTATAACACTTAAGGAGAGAATTATGCAACTTGCAAAGGATGGGAAAATTGTCTTGGATTTTGATGAAGTTCTTGAAGCTAATCACGCCTCCGCGATGTTAGATTCTTATTGGGAGGCTCAAACTCTGCAGTTTGGGAGTTTGGAGCCGATAATTGTACATGTGATGCGGCCAGGTTCTCCAAGTTGATGATGTGCCATCCGGTTGAGCACGGTATCCCAACCGAAAACCAACATGGAGAGGATGATGAAGGGTGGACGTTGGTCACTAGAAGGAGGCCTAGACGACCGTCGAAGCCTCAACCAAAGTCTGTTTGTCGTAAGAAGAAGCATAAAAAAAGAAAGGGCTCAAAACGCTCGAAAGGAAAGAAAAAGTCAAAAAAGCATACTAAACGGCAAAATGCGCTAATTGACTTGCTTGAACAGGATCCACTTACCCCCGTAACCTTAGAAGAATTCTTTCCCGAAGATTACTTCACTACGGTTCTTGTTAATGCTACCTCATTTGTTGAGGATGAAGAAGAAAAAGAAGAGGAGGAGGATCAAGAGCCCTGTTAAAGAAAATGAAATCTCCGTCAAAGTAACTGTCCAATATTCAGGGACGGAGATAGATCCAAAGATATTGGCTATCTTGGAAGCTCTTCCTACACGCATGGGATGGAGGAAGATCTTTCATTTGCCTCGAGAAATGTGTCGACAAGTGGCTCTTGCACTTCAGCACCCGAACTATACCTTGACAAAGTGAAGGATCTTTGGAGAGCCAATAGAAAGTTCGGCTAAATGCGCGTCATGTAATTTTGCCTTAGCCTTCACCGATGAAGACTTATTGTTGGGCTCAAAACCTCACAACCGACCCTTGTTCGTTTCGGTTATATTTTCGCAAGAGAGTGAATCGTATCTTAGTGGATGGAGGTTCGGTTGTCAACATCATGCCAAAATCCACCATGACGATTTAGGGATCACTATGGAAGATCTTTCTGATAGTCGTCTAATGATCCAAGGATTCAACTTGAACAGTCAGTGTGCCATAGGCATAATACGTCTTGACCTTGTGATGGGGGAGTTAACATCATCTACTCTCTTCCATGTCATAGATACAAAGACGTCGTATAAAATGTTGCTTGGACGACCTTGGTTGCATGAAAATGGGGTAGTCGCATCAACCCTCCATCAATGTCCGAAATTTTATCGTGGAGGCGAGAAGAAAATAAATGGGGATGTCAAACCCTTTAGCACGAGCGGATTCGTACTTTGCCGATGCTAAGTTCTTTGAAGATGGGGAACCCTCAAGCGAGATGTTGCCATCTAAAATTCCTTCAACAGGAAAAAGGGGTACAAATAAAAATGGTGATATTCCCTCTTCTTCAAGCTCTAGCGAGTCAGCCACCACTGAGATGCAACAACAAAAATGCAAGGAAAAGGTAAAATAAGAAGTTGTTGTTCAACCCATTAAAGCAACGAAGAAGGCAGTAACGACTCCAGTCCTGCGATACATCCCTAAATCACGTCGTAAGGAAGGGGAGTCACCTTTTGCAGGGTATCAGGTTATGAAAGTAGAGCCAAAGAAAGAAAAAGGAGTAGATGAGACTAATCTTCAATGTTTAAAGCAAGAAGTGGTTGTTCCTTTATCTAGAGCCAATCATAATCAAATTGTTAAGCCTCCAACCTCACAATGTGTTGATCAATCTAGGAGAAAATGGCTTAACAAGGGTAGGTTTGACCCAAATGCTTATAAACTCTTGGCGAAGTCTGGTTATGACTTCGAGAATCCAGCGCCCATGGGCAATGTCATTGAGGTTGATCCTCATGGAATTAATGACACACAAAAGAAATTGCAAGAGTATGGCGTTGAGGTACATCCGACTAAAGTAGGTTTGGGATTTGAAACCCCAACACCCATCAAAATTTCTGCACGGCGTAGAGGGACAACCTCTTCTTCGCAGTATATTACTGCGGAGGAAGTTGAAGAAAATGAAGATGAAAATAATGTGTCTCAGCCAAAAATATCGGTCTTTGATCGACTGCAGTCTCCTGTCGTAAAGGACCATACATCGGTTTTTAACAGACTTGGTGGACACGAGCTAAATGAAGGTGTGAAGTCAAAAATACAAACACCCTTGTAAAATCTTCGATCTTCTAAGAATAAAGCATATGTCTTTAAACGTCTTGGTGCATCGACCTCAATTGATAAATAACAAAGACGGTCAGTACTAAGTCGCATCACAAGAGAGAAAAATGAAGTCAAAGGCGAGGACGCACATCAAAGTGTTATCCCATCTCGCATGAGGCGTACACAGGTGGTAGACATCATTGGACATGCACCCTTGAAAGCCAAAGGTCGTGTCATAGTGTTAACAAACCAAAGGAGTTCGTCTAGTCAAGAAAAAGAAAAAGATGTTGAGTTTGTTTCTTCAAACCATATCACAGGGCATGAGGCTCCTGAAAGTGACGGGGAGATGGAAACAGATGAGGCTCCAAAAACTCTTGAAGATGGGGGGCAAGCCACCGTCGATGAGTTAAAAGAGTTAAACCTTGGAACTCAAGAAGAGCCACGCCCTGTCTACGTCAGCGCTTTTCTTACCCAACGGGAAGAACATAAATATTCCAAGTTACTCTCTGACTACAAAGACGTATTTGCATGGAGTTATAAGGAGATGCCAGGACTTGACCCAAAGGTCACTGTCCATCGCTTAGCCATCAAAAAAGGTGTCAGTCCAAAGAAGCAATCCCAAAGACGCTTCGGGCGGGATTAATTCACCCGAAATTGAGGCGAAGTAAACAAGCTCATTGATGCGGGATTTATTCGCGGAGTCAAGTATCCTACTTGGATAGCAAACATTGTGCCGATCTGAAAGAAAAATGGACGATTCTCGAGTTTGTGTGGACTTCCGCGACTTGAACGAGGCGTGTCCGAAGGATGACTTTCCACTCTCAGTAACGGAAATCATGATTGATGCCACCACTGGTCATGAGGCTTTGTCATTCATGGATTGTACCGCTGGATACAACCAAATTCACATGGCTCCTGAAGATCAAGAAGCAACTGCATTTCGTACCCCTAAAGGGATATTTTGTTACAAAGTCATGCCTTTCGGCTTGAAAAATACCGGAGCTACGTATCAGCGTGCAATACAGAAAATTTTTGAAGATATGATGCATCAAATTGTAGAGTGCTACGTAGATGACTTGGTGGTAAAGTCTAAGAAGAGGGAGAATCATTTGCAGGACCTCCGTAAAGTCTTTTAAAGACTACGAAAATGTCAATTAAAAATGAATCCCCTCAAATGCGCATTTGGCGTCACCTCAGGAAAGTTTCTAGGCTTCATTGTCAGACACAGGGGTATTGAAATTGACCAAGCAAAGATCAAGGCCATCCAAGAGATGCCTGAACCTAAGAACCTCAAGGAGTTACGTGACCTCCAAGGGCGTCTCGCTTACATTCGAAGGTTTAATTTATTTCTAATCTAGCAGGAAGATGTCATCCCTTCAGCCATCTCATGAAAAAGGATGCCCCGTTCAAATGGGATGATTCATGTAAAAACGCCTTCGAAAGTATAAAGAAGTACTTGTCTTCTCCTCCTGTCTTGGGGGCACCAGTAAAAGGGAAACCACTCATCCTTTATATCGCAGCACATGAGCGATCTTTGGGGGCAATGTGCGCTCAAGAGCAAGAAGATCGTAAGGAGACAACTCTTTACTACTTGAGCCGAACTTTGGTGGGTGCTGAATTGAATTACTCACCTATTGAAAAAATTTGCCTTGCTTTGATTTTCGCTATTCAAAAATTAAAGCATTACATGCAGGCTCATACAGTTCATGTCATCTCGAGGTCTGACCCGATAAAGTACATTCTCTCAAGACCTTTGTTGTTTGGCAGACTTGCAAAGTGGGCTATGCTTTTAAAACAATATGACATTGTGTATGTTCCGCAAAAGGCTGTCAAGGGGCAAGCAATAGCAGACTTTTTCGCAGACCACCCAGTCCCTGCAGAATGGGAGCTTTCCGACGATCTGCCAGGTGAAGATGTGTTTTTCATTGAAATACTCCCACCTTGGAAAATGTACTTTGACGGCGCCGCTCGTCATGATGGTGCAGGAGCTGGAGTTGTCTTCATTTCTCCAGAAAAGCATATACTGCCATACTCTTTTGTGCTAACTCAACTATGTTCCAATAATATGGCTGAGTACCAAGCACTCGTAATAGGCCTCCAAATGGCAATTGAAATGGGACTTAGAGACTTAGACATTCACGGGGACTCCCAATTGGTCCTAAAACAACTGTCGGGTGAATACGAAGTCAAAAAGAATGATCTAATCCCCTATCAAAGACAAGCGTCACAATTGCTTGACAAACTTGATACCATCAAGTTAGAACATGTTCCAAGGAGTGCCAACAAGATGGCTGACGCGCTCGCTAGGCTTGCAGCCACTTTGGCACTGGGGGCAGAAGAAATAATGTATGTACCCGTTTGCAAACGATGGGTTGTCGCTCCTGATGACGATGATGTTGACGAATATGCTGAAGAAGTCGACATAATCTCTGTCTATCAAATTGATAAAGAAGATTGGCGTCAACCAATTATTGATTATTTGGAACATAAAAAATTGCCAAGTGATCCAAAACATAAGACAGAGATTCGTTGTCGAGCCTCACGGTTCATATATTATAAGGGGACTCTCTATCGACGATCCTTCCATGGTCTTTGGTTAAGATGCCTCGGAGATGAAGAAGCAAAGCAAACCATGGAGGAAGCTCACTCTGGAGTTTGTGGCGCTCATCAGTCAGGTCCAAAACTGCATGACCGTATTAAAAGAATGGGTTACTATTGGCCAACCATGGTACAAGATAGCATGGACTATGCAAAGAAATGTGGAGCTTGCCAATTTCATGCTAACTTCATTCATCAATCTCCAGAGCCATTACACCCCACAGTCGCATCTTGGCCATTTGAAGCATGGGGACTTGATGCAGTCGGCCCAATCACACCAAAATCATCTGCTGGGCAATCATATATTTTGGCAGCGACTGACTATTTTTCTAAATGGGCAGAGGCCATCCCCTTACGCGAGGTAAAGAAGGAGAATGTTGTCGACTTCATCCGTACTCACATCATCTACAGATATGGTGTACCCCGAAGAATTGTCACTGACAATGGGACACCATTTTACAATAAATAGATGAAAAGTTTATGTGAGAAGTTTAAATTCACCCAACATAGATCGTCAATGTACAATGCACCAAAGAAACGGTCTAGGCGAAGCGTTCAACAAGACACTTTGTAGTTTGTTGAGCAAAGTGGTTGCCAAGTCCAAACGTGATTGGCATGAAAGAATAGGGGAAGCTCTATGGGCATACAGGACGACATATAAATCAGCAACACAATCAACTCCATACTCGTTGGTGTATGGCGTTGAGGCCGTTCTTCCCTTGGAACTTCAAATTCCATCATTGCGCATTGCCATACAGGAAGGCTTGACTTCTGAAGAAAATGATAAACTCCGACTTGCTGAGTTGGAGGCGCTTGACGAAAAAAGACTCCAAGCACAACAAAAATCTGAGTGCTACCAAGCTCATTTGTCACGCGCTTTCAATAAGAAAGTTCGACCTCGCTCCTTTCAAGTTGGAGACATGGTCCTAGCCATTAAAAGACCCATCATTATTTCTCGCAAGACAGGAAGTAAATTCAGTTCTAAATGGGATGGTCCATACGTTGTCAAAGAGGTATACACTAATGGGGCGTATAAAATTGTTGACGCCGAAGGATTACGTATAGGGCCTATCAATGGAAAGTTTCTGAAGCGCTACTACTCATGAAAATTGAGAGCACTGTTCAACTCCTAAGCAAGAGGATAAACTGCATTTGTTGAAAGAAAATATATGTAAATTTGAACTACGTTGGCTTGATCTTGTAAAAGCAATTTGTTGATTTTTGCAAGTACGTAGGCAGCTAGGGTAACATAAAAATTACTCGAGTGCAGCCACACCAAAAAAAAAATTGCAATCATTGTAATACTCATGGCCCGCAAGAGTATAAACTGTGAACGGCGAAACAAAAAAAAAATTGCAATCATTGTAATACTCCTGGCCCGCAAGAGTATAAACTGTGAACGGCGAAATAAAAAAAAAATCCTATCATGTAATACTCCTGGCCTGCAAGAGTCTAAACTGTGAACAGCGAAACACACAAAAAAAAAATGCAATTGTTATAGTACTCCTAGCCCGCAAGAGTATAAATTGTGGACGGCTAAATAATAATGATAAAAAAGGGATGTGTTCATCTTATCAAAAAAAAAAAAAAAGTAGAAAGGGACAAAGTCTCAATCCATCCACTCAAAGGGTTTGATGGCAGACTGAAGCTCGAGAAGGTTCACCCTATGTTGTTCAAGTTGGGCAATCTCATCAGTACTCAAAGGTGGAGTTGCTTCCAACTCATCCAAAGTCCGCTTTGCAGCCTTTATCTGTTCTTCATAGGATGTTAAAGAGGTCTTGTTAGCTGTCAATTCATCAGATAGATGGATTTTCTCCTCACGAGTTTTTTTGTAATTCAGCTTCGAGATCACTTATCCTTTTCGTGACTGCCGCATCATGCTCCTCCAACAGTTTTTGCCTCTCTTGCTTTTTAACAAAGTTGGACTCAGCTTGTTTCAGCAACTTCAACGGAGCACGCATGTCATCCTCCACCTGCTCTGACCGTTGGCGCCCTGCAACTTCTGCTTTTAAAGCAAGATAAGACTTGACAGACCAAAAATAGGAATCGACCTGACGCTTCAGCGGACGTGGGTCACCTTTAAGGTTTTGTATGCCTTTATACACCATGCGAGCTTCTGCATATTTTTCCTCAACCTTAGAAAATGGTGATTGTTGCAGCATGGTAAGATAGCCTGCTCCAATGCTTCTGATAGCATTGGTAAAGATGGTGGAAGAATTAGGCCCTGGACGAAAAGTGTTAGAAGATGCAGTAGGGACATGAACACCCTTTATAGCGTCATCGGAGGCGTTCACAGCGTTAGGATGAATATCCAAAGCCCTAGAGGCAACTTCAAGAGAATTAGGACCCTGAATCGATCGTTCACTGTGAGTTGAGGAAGATAGGCAAATTGGATGAGTCTGCTTCGATTGGTCCCCACTAGTCGAACCCTTTATGATCCTCAATTCCTTTCCTTTTCTGGTCGGAGGATGGGTATTGCCCTCTACAAACATATTACCATTTACAATGTCTTGAATGCTCGCATGCAAGTCAACGTCACCGTCCTAAAAGGAAATAAGTAAATAAAAGGAACCAATTAAATAAATAAAAAAAAAAGAAGAAAAAGAAAGAAACCGGACTTACCAAATGAAGATTGGTAGGAAGAAAAGGAGAACTCGGTATGTTGTCAAAAAACTCCCCAAAGCTCGATGTATCAACTTCATGAGCCTGGGAGGTTGACTTCCTCTTCTCATTACGTTTGTGTTTAAAATTAACATCGGACTCTGTGTCACTGGTGTCTGCGCCACCAATAGAACCATGATGATTTACTGTTTGTTTATTACTGCGGTTGTCAGGGGTACCTCTAAGACGTGAATCATCATCTTTTGGTTGACTCAAACGTTTTCTGTCATCATGCCGTTGATCTTGCTTGGACTTTAATGCATCGCTTAAGACGCTCGAACAAAGAATCTGAACATTCTTCCTTAAATCTACAATAGTCACTTTAGGCCACCGACTAGCAAATTCGGATGTCACCAAGTTTTTCCAATCAGGTGATTGGCATGGTGTAAAAACACGAGACCGACTTCCCGAAAACAAAAGCAACGTCCAATAACGCAAAGCCTCATAGTAAGACACCTTCCGTTCTTGTACATCACGGTGCAATAGACCGATGTAATCTTGGCGTAACTAAATTGCCTCCCAAATCGATGGGGGAGTAGGGTTCAAGCATGAAAAATGTCACAGAACGCAAGACGAGGTAGCCTGATCGAAGAGAAACCATATAACAGAATTTGATAGGGTCCAAATGACCATCGTCATGCAAAACATCATGTTTGTTCTTATTCAACATGGTGCAACCCTTAATTGACGCCCCTGCATGTATAAGACTGTGAGCATCCTCTCCATTAAAGAGTTTTGACCCTTGTGCGCCTGAATATATGACCATCAAAGGACCAGGTGGAACAGGGGTCGGCGTCATGGTGAGTGTTGAAATAATATGCTAGCCAACCATAAAGATAATGAGCCGGGAAGAGGGTTTTTGAGAAAGCCGGTTTTGGAGCTCTTGCAATAGCATTCAAACCGCGATATATACTTGGAAAGCACGAGAACTGCAAGACTAAAGGTTTGACCACATGCCATCAAGGTAGCAATCTCAAAAGTGCTCGGTCTAATCAACCTTTCTTCAGAGTCGGGGAGCACAAAAGTGCATAACCAGCAAGATATAAAGGCAGCAACATAAGTATTTATTCTTCTATTCACAGCTTTGATCCCGAGAAGGTCAAACATATTTGATTCTGCCTTCTCCCAAACAACTGGTTGAGTTTCAATGTTTACACTAGGATTAGCGGTAAATTTGGGGCGAGACTCAGAGTACCTTCGCCTTTTGTTAGGTTCCTTGTGAACTCTCTTACGTTTACACCAAAAATCAATCCAGGTTTTGAGCACTCACACCTCTCTTAGAGTTGGCGTCTTTTGCTAGAGTATGATAAACAACAAACAAGTATCTCACAAGCTTGAGATAATAATCGTTTCCCCTCTGTGTCTCGAGCACGTATGATGTTGTAGCTAGGGACTGTCTCATCATAAATCTTCCCAACAATAGGTAACCCTCCAAATTTGTACATGTCCCACAATGAAATAGACCACTCGCCAATCATGGTATGAAGTGTATTGCTAGTAGGGCACCAGCTCTCACAGAATGAGCGAATGATGTTAGGGTTCTTGTCATACAAATAAATGAGACTGACATTATGTTTGACGGTCGAGATTTAGCGAGGCGAAGCAAAATCGAAGGGATTAAAGAACCAAAGAGATGGAACCGATTAGACGTGCAATATCTTTTGGTATTATTAATGAAGATCCCGCTCATCGTAAATCGATTTCTCTTTGTTGAGGGAAACTTGAAAAAACTAGTGGATTTGATGGTAAATCATGGTTGCAAACCCGATCTTGTGAATATCACCACATTAATCAATGGATATTGCAAGTATAAACAACTTGAGAAAGCTCTTAGCCTTTGCCAAGAGATGTACCTTGAAGGATTAACTACTAATGTTGTCACGTATAACACTTTTATTGATGCCTTGTGCAAGGAAAAATACTCACTTCTGCATACCAGCTTCTCAAGGAAATGAAAGGACAGAGACTAAAACCCGATGTAATTACTTGGAGTTCATTCTTGGATGGTGTCGTGTAAAAGTGCACAAATTGATGAGGCGATAACACTAGTAAGAGAAATGAAGTACAATGGAGTGGTCCCCGATCTAATCACATACAATATCCTCATTGACGACTTGTGTAAAGCCGAGCGACTTGGAGAAGTCTGTGGAAATTAAACTTTCCGTTCTCTCTCGGCTAAGTGCTTAAAACCGGTTGTGATCACTTACAATATGTCAATATAATTGTCCCTTTGTGATAATGGTGGATGAAGTCGCTAATAACTTTCTAAGGATAATGTAGCACAAAACCCGAATTTTTTGTGCCGATTTGTAAGCTCGGTTTTTTGGTTATAGAATCGAAATTTCATCACATGAAAGTCTTACCTTTGTTTTACTTCCATAATTTGTTGCTTTGCGATCCAAGTTGGAAGCTTTTGCATATTGCATTATAAGTTATTGACAAAAAACACTTATGATTATAAACTATAAGTTATATGAAGATAACCTAAAGTTCCCCGCTATTTAATTTTAATTGTCTTGTATCTCATTAACTGGAGACTTTCTTGAAGATAATTTAGATATTGGATGAAAATGATGAAAAACAATAAATAGAAAAATGAAATTTGAAACTATTATCCTTTTCAATGAAACTTGTTTAGTTGTTATCTTCAAAGCTAGCAAATGACTTGTATTAAGTAAGAAATTAATTAAGGATCAGGTTTTATCGAAAATGAGTTGTTGGGATGCAATGCTTGTCCACACGTATTGATAACATATATCGATATGCCGATTAAAAATCCTATGCTTAGACTTCTTAGTAGGTTTAATACATCAAACATTGGTACTCAAATTTTTATCTACTTATTAAGGAGTTTGATTGTTTGATCCATTAATGTGTTGCTCTTTCCATTTCACGTAGTTGGAATGCTCGCATGCAAGTCAACGTCACCGTCCTAAAAGGAAATAAGTAAATAAAAGGAACCAATTAAATAAATAAAAAAGAAAAGAAGAAAAAGAAAGAAACCGGACTTACCAAATGAAGATTGGTAGGAAGAAAAGGAGAACTCGGTATGTTGTCAAAAAACTCCCCAAAGCTCGATGTATCAACTTCATGAGCCTGGGAGGTTGACTTCCTCTTCTCATTACGTTTGTGTTTAAAATTAACATCGAACTCTGTGTCACTGGTGTCTGCGCCACCAATAGAACCATGATGATTTACTGTTTGTTTATTACTGCGGTTGTCAGGGGTACCTCTAAGACGTGAATCATCATCTTTTGGTTGACTCAAACGTTTTCTGTCATCATGCCGTTGATCTTGCTTGGACTTTAATGCATCAGTTAAGACGCTCGAACAAAGAATCTGAACATTCTTCCTTAAATCTCCAATAGTCACTTTAGGCCACCAGCTAGCAAATTCAGATGTCACCAAGTTTTTCCAGTCCAGTGATTGGCATGGTGTAAAAACACGAGACTGACTTCCTGAAAACAAAAGCAACGTCCAATAACGCAAAGCCTCATAGTAAGACACCTTCCGTTCTTGTACATCACGGTGCAATAGACCAGTGTAATCTTGGCAGTAACTAAATTGCCTCCCAAATCGATGGGGGGAGTAGGGTTCAGCATGAAAAATGTCACAGGAACGCAAGACGAGGTAGCCTGATCGAAGAGAAACCATATAACAGAATTTGACAGGGTCCAAATGACCATCGTCATGCAAAACATCATGTTTGTTCTTATTCAACATGGTGCAACCCTTAATTGACGCCCTGCATGTATAAGATCGTGAGCATCCTCTCCATTAAAGAGTTTTGACCCTTGTGCGCCTGAATATATGACCATCAAAGGACCAGGTGGAACAGGGTCAGCGTCATGGTGAGTGTTGAAATAATATGCTAGCCAACCATAAAGATAATGAGCTGGGAAGAGGGTTTTTGAGAAAGCTGGTTTTGGAGCTCTTGCAATAGCATTCAAACCGCGATATATACTGGAAAGCACAGGAACTGCAAGACTAAAGGTTTGACCACATGCCATCAAGGTAGCAATCTCAAAAGTGCTCGGTCTAATCAACCTTTCTTCAGAGTCGGGGAGCACAAAAGTGCATAACCAAGAAGATATAAAGGCAAAGCAACATAAGTATTTATTCTTCTATTCACGGCTTTTGATCCCGAGAAGGTCAAACATATCCGATTCGCCTTCTCCCAAACAACCTGGTTGAGTTTCAATGTTTACACTAGGATTAGCGGTAAATTTGGGGCGAGACTCAGAGTACCTTCGCCTTTTGTTAGGTTCCTTGTGAACTCTCTTCTGTTTACACCAAAAATCAATCCAGTTTTGAGCACTCACACCTCTCTTAGAGTTGGCGTCTTTTGCTAGAGTATGATAAACAACAAACAGTATCTCACAAGCTTGAGATAATAATCGTTTCCCCTCTGTGTCTCGAGCACGCATGATGTTGTAGCTAGGGACTGTCTCATCATAAATCTTCCCAACAATAGGTAACCCTCCAAATTTGTACATGTCCCACAATGAAATAGACCACTCGCCAGTCATGGTATGAAGTGTATTGCTAGTAGGGCACCGGCTCTCACGAGAATGAGCGAATGATGTCGGGGTTCTTGTCATACAAATAAATGAGACCGACATTATGTTTGACGAGTGCCGAGATTTAGCAAGGCGAAGCAAAATCGAAGGGATTAAAGAACCAAAGAGATGGAACTGATTAGACGTGCAATATCTTTTGGTATTATTAATGAAGATCCCGCTCATCGTAAATCGATTTCTCTTTGTTGAGGGAAACTTGAAAAAACTAGTGGATTTGATGGTAAATCATGGTTGCAAACCCGATCTTGTGAATATCACCACATTAATCAATGGATATTGCAAGTATAAACAACTTGAGAAAGCTCTTAGCCTTTGCCAAGAGATGTACCTTGAAGGATTAACTACTAATGTTGTCACGTATAACACTTTTATTGATGCCTTGTGCAAGGAAAAATACTCACTTCGCATACCGACTTCTCAAGGAAATGAAAGGACGAGAGACTAAAACCCGATGTAATTACTTGGAGTTCATTCTTGGATGGTACGTGTAAAAGTGCACAAATTGATGAGGCGATAACACTAGTAAGAGAAATGAAGTACAATGGAGTGGTCCCCTGATCTAATCACATACAATATCCTCATTGACGACTTGTGTAAAGGCGAGCGACTTGGAGAAGTCAGTGGAAATTAAACTTTCCGTTCTCTCTCGGCTAAGTGCTTAAAACCGGTTGTGATCACTTACAATATGTCAATATAATTGTCCCTTTGTGATAATGGCTGGATGAAGCCGCTAATAACTTTCTAAGGATAATGTAGCACAAAACCTGAATTTTTTGTGCTGATTTGTAAGCTCTGGTTTTTTGGTTATAGAATCGAAATTTCATCACATGAAAGTCTTACCTTTGTTTTACTTCCATAATTTGTTGCTGCGATCCAAGTTGGAAGCTTTTGCATATTGCATTATAAGTTATTGACAAAAAACACTTATGATTATAAACTATAAGTTATATGAAGATAACCTAAAGTTCCTGCTATTTAATTTTAATTGTCTTGTATCTCATTAACGGAGACTTTCTTGAAGATAATTTAGATATTGGATGAAAATGATGAAAAACAATAAATAGAAAAATGAAATTTGAAACTATTATCCTTTTCAATGAAACTTGTTTAGTTGTTATCTTCAAAGCTAGCAAATGACTTGTATTAAGTAAGAAATTAATTAAGGATCAGGTTTTATCGAAAATGAGTTGTTGGGATGCAATGCTTGTCCACACGTATTGATAACATATATCGATATGCCGATTAAAAATCCTATGCTTAGACTTCTTAGTAGGTTTAATACATCAAACATTGGTACTCAAATTTTTATCTACTTATTAAGGAGTTTGATTGTTTGATCCATTAATGTGTTGCTCTTTCCATTTCACGTAGTTGGAATGCTCGCATGCAAGTCAACGTCACCGTCCTAAAAGGAAATAAGTAAATAAAAGGAACCAATTAAATAAATAAAAAAGAAAAGAAGAAAAAGAAAGAAACCGGACTTACCAAATGAAGATTGGTAGGAAGAAAAGGAGAACTCGGTATGTTGTCAAAAAACTCCCCAAAGCTCGATGTATCAACTTCATGAGCCTGGGAGGTTGACTTCCTCTTCTCATTACGTTTGTGTTTAAAATTAACATCGAACTCTGTGTCACTGGTGTCTGCGCCACCAATAGAACCATGATGATTTACTGTTTGTTTATTACTGGCGGTTGTCGGGGTACCTCTAAGACGTGAATCATCATCTTTTGGTTGACTCAAACGTTTTTTACGTCATCATGCCGTTGATCTTGCTTGGACTTTAATGCATCGGTTAAGACGCTCGAACAAAGAATCGAACATTCTTCCTTAAATCTCCAATAGTCACTTTAGGCCACCAATAGCAAATTCGAGATGTCACCAAGTTTTTCCAGTCCGAGTGATTGGCATGGTGTAAAAACACGAGACTGACTTCCTGAAAACAAAAGCAACGTCCAATAACGCAAAGCCTCATAGTAAGACACCTTCCGTTCTTGTACATCACGGTGCAATAGACCAGTGTAATCTTGGCAGTAACTAAATTGCCTCCCAAATCGATGGGGGGAGTAGGGTTCAGCATGAAAAATGTCACAGGAACGCAAGACGAGGTAGCCTGATCGAAGAGAAACCATATAACAGAATTTGACAGGGTCCAAATGACCATCGTCATGCAAAACATCATGTTTGTTCTTATTCAACATGGTGCAACCCTTAATTGACGCCCCTGCATGTATAAGACTGTGAGCATCCTCTCCATTAAAGAGTTTTGACCCTTGTGCGCCTGAATATATGACCATCAAAGGACCAGGTGGAACAGGGTCAGCGTCATGGTGAGTGTTGAAATAATATGCTAGCCAACCATAAAGATAATGAGCTGGGAAGAGGGTTTTTGAGAAAGCTGGTTTTGGAGCTCTTGCAATAGCATTCAAACCGCGATATATACTGGAAAGCACAGGAACTGCAAGACTAAAGGTTTGACCACATGCCATCAAGGTAGCAATCTCAAAAGTGCTCGGTCTAATCAACCTTTCTTGAGTCGGGGAGCACAAAAGTGCATAACCAAAGAAGATATAAAGGCAAAGACATAAGTATTTATTCTTCTATTCACGACTTTGATCCCGAGAAGGTCAAACATATCTGATTCTGCCTTCTCCCAAACAACTGGTTGAGTTTCAATGTTTACACTAGGATTAGCGGTAAATTTGGGGCGAGACTCAGAGTACCTTCGCCTTTTGTTAGGTTCCTTGTGAACTCTCTTCTGTTTACACCAAAAATCAATCCAGTTTTGAGCACTCACACCTCTCTTAGAGTTGGCGTCTTTTGCTAGAGTATGATAAACAACAAACAGTATCTCACAAGCTTGAGATAATAATCGTTTCCCCTCTGTGTCTCGAGCACGCATGATGTTGTAGCTAGGGACTGTCTCATCATAAATCTTCCCAACAATAGGTAACCCTCCAAATTTGTACATGTCCCACAATGAAATAGACCACTCGCCAGTCATGGTATGAAGTGTATTGCTAGTAGGGCACCAGCTCTCACAGAATGAGCGAATGATGTCAGGGTTCTTGTCATACAAATAAATGAGACTGACATTATGTTTGACAGGCCGAGATTTAGCAGGCAGAAGCAAAATCGAAGGGATTAAAGAACCAAAGAGATGGAACTGATTAGACGTGCAATATCTTTTGGTATTATTAATGAAGATCCCGCTCATCGTAAATCGATTTCTCTTTGTTGAGGGAAACTTGAAAAAACTAGTGGATTTGATGGTAAATCATGGTTGCAAACCCGATCTTGTGAATATCACCACATTAATCAATGGATATTGCAAGTATAAACAACTTGAGAAAGCTCTTAGCCTTTGCCAAGAGATGTACCTTGAAGGATTAACTACTAATGTTGTCACGTATAACACTTTTATTGATGCCTTGTGCAAGGAAAAATACTCACTTCTGCATACCAGCTTCTCAAGGAAATGAAAGGACAGAGACTAAAACCTGATGTAATTACTTGGAGTTCATTACTGGATGGTCTGTGTAAAAGTGCACAAATTGATGAGGCGATAACACTAGTAAGAGAAATGAAGTACAATGGAGTGGTCCCTGATCTAATCACATACAATATCCTCATTGACGACTTGTGTAAAGCTGAGCGACTTGGAGAAGCTGTGGAAATTAAACTTTCCGTTCTCTCTCGGCTAAGTGCTTAAAACCGGTTGTGATCACTTACAATATGTCAATATAATTGTCCCTTTGTGATAATGGCTGGATGAAGCCGCTAATAACTTTCTAAGGATAATGTAGCACAAAACCTGAATTTTTTGTGCTGATTTGTAAGCTCTGGTTTTTTGGTTATAGAATCGAAATTTCATCACATGAAAGTCTTACCTTTGTTTTACTTCCATAATTTGTTGCTGCGATCCAAGTTGGAAGCTTTTGCATATTGCATTATAAGTTATTGACAAAAAACACTTATGATTATAAACTATAAGTTATATGAAGATAACCTAAAGTTCCTGCTATTTAATTTTAATTGTCTTGTATCTCATTAACGGAGACTTTCTTGAAGATAATTTAGATATTGGATGAAAATGATGAAAAACAATAAATAGAAAAATGAAATTTGAAACTATTATCCTTTTCAATGAAACTTGTTTAGTTGTTATCTTCAAAGCTAGCAAATGACTTGTATTAAGTAAGGAATTAATTAAGGATCAGGTTTTATCGAAAATGAGTTGTTGGGATGCAATGCTTGTCCACACGTATTGATAACATATATCGATATGCCGATTAAAAATCCTATGCTTAGACTTCTTAGTAGGTTTAATACATCAAACATTGGTACTCAAATTTTTATCTACTTATTAAGGAGTTTGATTGTTTGATCCATTAATGTGTTGCTCTTTCCATTTCACGTAGTTGGTAATGTCTCATACACAAGACTTAAATACAATTGAATGTGTATATTGGTCAACTCCGGAAAATGTTAGTCGAAGCCCGGAATCTAGCAACAATTATGACTCCTTAAAAAAAACTTTTATAAATTATTCTAAGCTTTTCTTGGCTTTTTGAACTTTTATAAATAATTCTAAGCTTTTCTTAACTTTGTGCTCTTCCTTTAAATTTCAAAAACTTTTATGAAGTCTTCTTTAACATTTATTTATCTTTTTCTGAAGAAAAGATTAAATAAGATGAACACAACAAAGTAACAAAATAGAGAGTGATGGTAGCTCTCAGTGGAGTATCACCCCGAATTTTCAATGCATTGATCAGGGCTTGTTATCTTTTGGGCTGCCCTATAAACTAGTAGCCTAACACGGATTGATCTTTGGACCAATTATCTTTCCTAATAAAAAAAATTACCAAAGTAGCAAACCACTTCATTCACATTTTAATGTACTATATCTTATATTGCTTTCTATGGAAGTACGTACTACTTGAAAATTACAGGCTCGTTTTTGAAATTTGAATCTCTTTCGTCTCCTCCTCAACGCAAACTGCGAAAACCACTTCAACCACTGCAAATTACAAAAAACACCCTCATCCATTTTCGTTGCTCGGCGGCCATTGGCATTTCGCACTACTACTGTCACCTCTTTCTCTCTCCTCTTTTTTCTCAAGGTTGGTTGTTTTTTCTCATATCTTTTTCCAGTTAATTTAGTTTCAAAATCAGCGATTTCGAAGAAATTTTTTGTCGATTGTTTTTCTTACATTCGTCGAATTGTTTAACACTTGAATTTGATGAACTGCTTAATTTCAGCAATAATGAGTTGTTTTTTAACATTGTTTTGAGGAGAAATAGGGCTAATTTAGCCATTATTGGTTGACTTTTGCTAATTATAGTTATGAAGTTTGTGTTTTTGTGTAATTTTTATCAGTCTGGGTGGAAGAATTGTGTTTATGTTTAAGTTGTTTGAGTAATTTGTGAAGATTGTGGTGTTGTTTCATATCAAGTGTGATTAACAGAAATTTGCACGGTGATTTTTAATGGCAGACTTGTTCAGAAGCAGTGCTTTCTTTGGTTGACTGTAAATTGACGAATTAACAAACACGATTTTGGATTTTCCGCATCGAATTACCTTCTTCTAGGATTTTAGGAGCAGATGAGAAGAGTGAGGGAAAAGGATTGCGGACAAATTTGAGTTTTTTAGGTTAGTTGGAAATCATTGAATTAGTATTGTTTTAGAAGTGATATCAAATCGTAAAATGGTGAAAAAGAAGAGGAATAGTAAGCAGCCTTTGTCTTCACATGATAATGCAACTATTGTTGATGAAAAGAAACCTGAAGAGGAAAAGAAGGGAGGTTCATCGACAGACCGAGAAGTTGAACGCCAGATTGCTGCCATGAAAGCTATTTCTGACATGGAGGCTGAACATCTTTTAACTGGACTGCGCTTGATTCGTTCATATTTCAATGAGGAACAAATCAACATGCCGGTCCTGCAATTTTTTAAGGAGAATCTTCCCAATGTTTCAGTAGTTAGAAATGGTGAAGATGAGCATTTTGATCTTAGATGGAAGGATGCAGATGGTGATTTGTCTACTTATACCAATGGTGGTAGAGATCTTCACGCTTCCCTTTTCCAACACATGAGTATGGCTTATCCTTCATGTTCGGATGTACGACAATCATTTGGTGGATTTCAGTTTTCAGCTAATGCTATGAAAAACCTTGTGGGTGTTGATGATCAGCAGATTGGGACCTACTTATCCCAGGAGTCACTTAATACTATGATGCTTGGGGTGCCCGAATGTCTTCAAACTCCTGGGGCCACAAGCCAGCGATTATCCATAGGGATGACACCCAAATCCCGTAGGTTGCCTAAACATGGTGAGATGCTTCTTTCTCTACATGGATCCCCGCTTGGTGTCTATAAAGAAGATAATATGGAAGCAATAAACGAGTCAGAAGAAGGCTGACTGTCTTATCCTTAGATTGTTATTGGTTCTGCAACCAGAAGATATGGAAATGCATTTTGTTACTTATTTGAAGTTCTCCAATGAAGCTTTGACATAATACAGCTCTTGCTTATCTAACTTTGGTCTTGCAGTGAAGAATTTAGTTTAGTTTCCATCTGCCAGATATGTGATGCTAAATCGTATGAACATATATATCCTTAACGGGTCTAGCTTTGTAATCCACTTTAACTGTTGTAATAGTGTATGCTACTCTATGTATCCATTCAAGTTGGTGAAATCAAAGTTTTTCCTCTCGAAGACTTGTTTGCTACTTATATCCTGCATTTTTCTTGACATAACTCCTAGAGGATATTGGCTAACATGGTTAAAGCTTGAACTCTGTTTATCTCTGTGGCTCTCTTCTGCTGTTTCTTTGAGCTCATTGTTTATGCAGCTTCAGTACATTTTTAAGAGTCCGGTTAGGTTGATACTTGAGAAGCTTCAGTGGAACTAGGAGGTGAAGCTATCGCAGGAGGTATTCCCAACAATTCTTTTTTTTTTGTGTAAACTGAACGTTTCATACAATCATATTCATATACTACTATGAACATATGGCCTCCTAATTAGAATAACAAACTTCTCCTCTCTGTTTAAGAAGTGGTGAGACTTTTTTTATAATGATTACTAATGTAGCTAGTTAACGTGTATGGAGCAACATGCTTTTATGTGTATGGAGTATCCCTGGCTCAGCTTACATTTTCCCCTTGAAGTCCTGAACTAAACAAAAACTGGTTCTTTTCTAGTATGTGATGGGTTTTTACATATCATGCTTGGGTGCTGTTGAAACTAGAAACATGGGTACTTTGAGGTAAAATGGGAGTCCAGATAACATATTACAAGTGTGTGTAACCAAGCATATGATGTGAACCTAAGTCCTGCTCTTATGGAAGAAAGATTTGCCAAGCTATTAGTTTAAAGTGATTAGAGTATGGCAATGCTTGAATTTTCCTGAATCTTTTATATATATAGATATAGATATACATTTTTTAGGGTTGAGGTGGGTCTTCTTCTCCATTCCTGTTACTGTGGATCTACTGGGATCTCTCATCACTGACCTTCTAACCTTTAATTTTATCTGTATCAAACTTTGGCTCGATCTTTAAAATTCCTGCTAATCTAGATATTAGCATGCATTCTAAAGGGTTTATTACGTGAAGATGCTGGCCAGTAATGCAAAATAATTTTGCTCTCTAGCTAGGTCTTTAAGTAACAACTTTGTATGAAGCTTTGGCTAGGTTAATTAACTCTCTTGGACTCTGAGCTTGGGCTCTGAGTATTCTCCCTTATCTATAGCTCAGTGCTTAAAGTCTTGGGATTGTTTATAGACTTCGGAGCAGTTTCAATGGAACTAGTTCAAAGTTTGTTTAAGGTTAGAAGTTAGAACTATGCTTTATTAAAAACAAAAGAGGGGAGAGGTAAACACAGTTCGTTTAGATCAGGCCAAGAAACGGGAAAGCTGGAATCTATTCGTTCTTGAAAACTATGCTGCTGCGAACCAACTTGAAAGTTATCAAGTAATTCTGATTGATTGGTAAGGAGTCACACATCTCATTTATTTGTCGACTGACAAACACAAAGAGTGTGAAAAGTGATAAATTGACTGATAATCTAAAGGTCTTTTGAAGCAGTGCATTGATTTGTTAACTACACAGGGCAAAAATCCATTTGAAACAGATAGACATCTAGAGCAGAATTCTTATCCTGACGTGGAAGGTCAAGGCATAATAATAGCTTCTGGATCTTGTATTTACCATCTGGTTTTCCAAATTTTAGCAACCTTCTACAATCTAAACTTGACTATTATGAAGAGGGACAGAACAAATATGAAACAGTGATGGTAAAACAAGGATTTGGAAAGAAATTTTCTTCTGAAAAAGTAAAGCCTGTACTTCAGACTTGGCGATAATTCACATTGAATTGGATTTCTCTAGTTCTGACGTCTCAATATGACTCATATTTGAGTTTCCTTGAGAAGATTTCATGATCCTTACATGTTTGTTTGAAGGTAAGTGTGATGAAGATAACAAGTAAATGCTCAATCAGTGTTAATATTGTTTTCTTAATACTTTCAGGATAATATTATTTTTAGATCTCCAAGGTTCCAACTCAAGATAGTAATATGCTGTGTATTATGGGGGATATGGATGTTGATGAAATAAGTTACTCTTGGTAATTATGGGCTTAATTGCTCAATAAAATTTACTTCAGTTCGCTTTATATTTATCCATTACCCTAGAGCCGTGTAAGAAGGGGAAAGATTTGTTCTCTACTCCTTTTTCATGTCTTAGACTTTATCCTGTTGCTTATGGAGCTACAGAGGTGCTTGGTTCTTTGATTTGTGTGATAGAAATGTCTGTAATCAAACATGGATGGTTACGTATTTACATACCCTCGTTTTGTCCTACCTCAAGATTACTGTTAATCTGTTATTCAGTAAATAGTGATTGCAAGCTCAAAGTAGTGAGTGTACTAATACTGATTGTGTTATTGACACTACTTGACAGTGTTACTCAGTTTAGGATCTCGGAGGGCTAACATTTGATTAAATAACACATGTAAAATTAGCAGCTAGAATTGTTTTTTGTGTCTTACTGCTTTAGATTTTTTTTTCATATGAAAGTATTCCAAACTATGCGCGAGTTGTTTCTCAACACATAATGGTCATTCTGAAAGTTAGAGGGCAATTGATTTTGGCAGTTGCCTCAAAATTTAATATTTATTGTAGATCTTTCTTTTCTTTTATGTATAAAGATCATGAACAGCCAGTGGAAGTGGATAATAGATATGTGCTATTGAGAGATTGTTGATGTACGTTTGTTTGGTTCTTTTTGGGGCAGTATTACTTGGTTAATTGAGACTTTATGTCGATGCTACTTACTCAAGTTACAGGGACACTTCTGGATATAGTCTGAAGAATTGATTTAGAAAGTTATTATTATGTGCAGCATCACAGTTTGAAATGTGGTTGCAGGGCAAGGTATGAGTCCAAAGATGAAAGTTTTTTTGAGTTTCTTCAAACTTTACAGAGGATCATTTCTCCTTTATATTCATTAAGGGCTTGTCATCTATATAAACATGTAGTTAGGGACACCACACCAAACACATAAGAATGCATTTAAAGTATTGATGAAGAAGAGCACACAGCCATATTAGTAAACTTGGTCGGCCTTCTTTTTATATTTAGGTGCCAATCTTAAGTACTTCCCCAGTACATAATCGACCTTCTCACCCATCTCATATTGATCTTCTGGAATCTTTGAGATCAAAGTTCCCTTATGTAGCTTTAATTCAATAGCTGAAAAAATGAAATAGCAAGAAGTACAAAAGTAATTTGTCCAAGAATTACTTTTAAAGACAAGCCCAAAAGGCGGATATGGCTGAACATTTTAATCAACTTAAGTTTTAGATTGATCCTGAATTCCTGATCATAGTTTACGAACTTAACTTCTGATCTTTTGTTTAAAACATATGAGAATGTAACTGGAAAAGACAATTTTCTTTCGCTCTACATGTTCCTGATCTGGAGAGCCCAAGGTATGTGCAAGTGATTAAGCAAAAACTACTAATGCTGTGGGTGCTGGATTGTGTATGCATTGGAGATTCTATAAATTCTTCGTGCATCGAGATGTATAGTAGTTGTTTTTGGTATAGTATCTAAATACAACGAGCTTGGTTTGCTGCTGTGTATTGGATACATGACTTACATGTCTATACTGTTCATTGTAACAATTGCTGCAGTCTGCAGCCTGCAAATTGTAGATTAAGGACACACCATGTCAGATCTGCATAATGCCAAAGCTGTTCTGAAATTGATCCCTAAATATTATGGTGGATCCTTGTTTTGGTTGATTGGTAGGGATTGCACAGAAAATCCTTGCATCACAATGGACATGGCTTTGTCAAGGTGGTTCTAATGTCAATGTCTAACTCCCTCTCTTTTAGACAATTGAGCTCAATTGCTCCCCCTTTCTCCAAATGAGATTTGGATAAAGAACAGCCTAATTACTGTCCTTGACAGTCTTTGTCGATTCATCCGGACCTCATAAGATCATTTCTTTGTTTGGGGACCATCTTCACTTGCAATTATTTATAGAAAGATTGTTTAGAACATTATTATCTAGATTGATAACTTTTTTGGTTGCTGATCATATTCTTATTTGATGATAAAATGTAACAGGTCACTTGGCACTTTGAAGCATTGTTGGGAAGATGGGACATTCCAATGCAAAGGTGACCTATCAACTCTTGATCTATGTATTAAACCTGAAAGTTACAAGGGGCTCACCAATATCAATAGAAGGTATGAACATTAATCCAAAGAATGACTTAGACACATGGGCTGTATTGAAAAGTGCCTTGCAGATTCTTCTTTGCCAAGATTTATGATTGATCATTTTGCAAAGCTTGAATAAATTACTTTAAGCAATGATTTCTCTAAATAATCTTATCTAGTATTATCATGTAAGGGACTTTTAGGAGCAGCATTCTTGCATCCTCTTTTTGTGATAATGCATTTGATAATGGTTTGTGAAGTGCTGACATGGTTGAGTTAATTATTTCAGTTTTGGATCATTATATATAATCATAGAATTATGTTATTTGACTCTATTTTCTTTAAAGAAAAGTGACACTTATATGTTAGAAAATTGGGTTCTCTCTTTAATCTGCTGCCATTCCTTTTCACTATAATACAAGTCTGCTTAAATATATAACTATTCAAGCAGCTGCAGTAATGATTTCATGGAGCAAATGAGAATTGTTTTCAATGAATCTTAACATTGTATGTAATCATGCTTTCCGCTTCTTTTGATTTAATTATATCTGCTACTCTTAAGAACAAGTTTTTGACTTTGTTGTGCAATGAACCTTAATTAATCAGGATTAGTGAAAAAAAGTTTTAGTGGATTAAGATACTGATTTGTTCTGTTTCTGAATATTTTGGAGTTCAAGAGCATTCAGATCTATCTCCTGGATTCTGAGTAAATTTTGTAGGTTCTTTAGGGTGTTGGATTTATATTTTAAATTGGGAATTTCTAAAGTAGTGCACATTCAGCCATTTAGGTGGACAATATCCCAATTGATTAAACTCTTTTGGCATGAAGCTGTCAACTTTAGAGTCAAAGCCAGCGAAGACTCCTGTTGCTATCATCATTCCTACATGGGCAAAGGGTGGGGAGTTTGCTCCTATAGAGTATAGTCCTATTCTTCATGCTTCCTTCATTTTTTTTGTCGGTTTCTGAACACCTATATGAAAGAAATTGTTGTTTTGTCCATTTTTTTTTCTTTGAAGTTACTTATGGTAACTTATGAAGCCTGAAGTTGTTATTTCCTTTCCTCGGACTTATAACCAGATTGTTGTTAGTCCAATCCCTTTATTACGTTTCACCATGAATTATCTAAAATTCCTGTTACAATAGTTGTTTCTTTTCAATTTGTTTTTTTTTTTTTTTTTTAAAGGAGTTATGTTAGAAAGTCTAATCATAAGTTATTTTCTTTTCAGGATGTGATAACCTTTTTCAAACATCTCCAATGACATAAACGACTACTATGTAAGTTGGAAGGAAAACTATGGTTCAAATCTTGGTCTTCCACATAAAACTGTAGAACTAGTTGACGCTTAGCTAAATTTGTTTATTGAACTTTAAAGATTTTATTATTATTGTAGTAAATCAACATTTTTTTGGATCTAAACTTGTTTAGAAGCCATATGTAATGAATAATTCTGAATTTATTCATAACCATCATTCTTTGGATTTATTATTTTTATGGTTATTATCTAATTTCATTTTTTTCGAAATTTAGCTGCCTATGTAGTATGAAGTACGCTGATTTTTATTTGAGCATGTGGTTTGTGCTTGAAGTGGTAGTATTATGTCTTACAACCAATGGACACAGGACACAACGGTGACTATAAATAGGAAAAAGTTGATAGATTCTCTCATAACCTGCTTATTTGGGAAAGGAGTGCATCTTTATTCGTTGCTAGACTTTGATGTAGGCGGTTTCTTTCGGCCCGGGTAAGGGGCCCCAAATTTTATCGCAGTACTATGCTTAAAATATTAGACTAATTAATATAAGTTTAAGATCATTTCCCTTTTTACTGTCGTTCCAAAATATCAAAAGATTCCCCTTTTATTTTCAATAGCCAAAAGTCACATAATCACATTCACTTTCTTTTTTCCCCTTCAAACAGGAAATAGCATTTATGAGGCAATTTAATTGTCTTTGCCTCCTACAATACTCCCAATTAAATTCCTTCTCCATATTCACATACATTCTTTCGGCTTCCTTCTTACCTTCATTTCCAAAACCCAAAATATTTTCTTTATCCCCAAATTCCATTAATATTATCTACTTGTTTCCAAAATATAATATAATCTTTTAGGAGGAAAAAATTAATAGTCGAAGAATGGGAAATTAGAAAGCTATAGCAAAGCAAATATATTTCTTCAAAGGTAATTTTACATCTTTATATTTTTCAGTTTTATATTAAATGAAATAATTTATTTTCCGAAATGTTCTTGTGTTGAAGGATTATTCCTTGTTGCTATATCTTTCTATGTTTTCTAATGATGTAAATGGTGGGCATTTTGTGTGGGATGCATAGCACCCATAAAGCTGTTGAAGCCTTGAAGGAGTGTGGATTTGTAGCCACTGCATTTTGGGTTCATGTTTCCGTTGTTCACTCTCCTTGCCGGGGTTGAAAATTATTTGTTTCTCAAAGCCTTTTGGGCGATTAATAAAATAAACCAAATTATCAAAAAAAAAATTACAGAAATAATTTTTGTCCATCAATCTTCTATTCTAGTTGATAAAAAAATGAAACTTTAATTGTTTTGTCGTATAAGGTTGTAGACTTGTAGGAGTAAAGGTTAAAATTGAATCGAAGTTTTTGGTTAAAAAAATTGTGAAATTTTTTTTCCTTATGAGTCAAATATAAGATTTGAGTAAAGGCCATAATGTAATTCGCCCTGGCTAGACTTGATATAGATAGTTTCTTTCTTTTATCGCAGTACTGTCATTTCCCTACTGTCGTTCCAAAATATCAGAAGTAAATCTCAAATAAGGAAATCTTTTAACAAGAAAAACCTGTATCAATGATTTTCCTCTTAAAAAATAAAATATATATACTCACTTTCACACCTAAAATATTTTAGATGAAGACCGTTCTTGAATGGTTGTAGAGAAAACTATGTAATTAAAAAAATTGCTTCATCAAGTATCATTTGGTTTAACGGTAAAAGTTCAAGGTTTTGAGACAAATTCAACTAAGAGTTGTTTGCCTGTTTAGGAATTTCATGCGAGAATTATTTCTCCTTAATCATAGTAAATTAAAAGAATGTTCTAATGAAGCTTTAAAAAATCACTTTTTCACATAATAAAAGAAGTGGTTTGAAAATAGGAAAATTTGTCAAAAACACCTTATGAAAACATGTTTTTTGTGAAAATTACCTTATAAAAAATTATTGTGAAAAAACTACCTTTTAAAGTTAAATAAAATTGTTACATTAAAAGAAAAAGTAAAGAAAATAAATTGTAAAAAGCTATCTTTTAGTTGGTTTTCGATCGTTGAACTTGAACACATTTTTTTTAATTTGACCTTTTCTTTTTATGCTTTTTTTCCTTCTATCACCGAAATTTGTCAAATAATTTTATTCAAATTGTTACATTAAAAGAAAAAGTAAAGAAAATAAATTGTAAAAAGCTACCTTTTAGCTGGTTTTCGGTCGTTGAACACATTTTTTTAATTTGACCTTTTCTTTTTATGCTTTTCTTTGTTCTATCACCGAAATTTGCCAAATAATTTTATGCAAATACCAGTTTTCAAAGGAGAATGAAAATTTGGGTGAAAATAAGGAAAAAAGAAGGGGAATTAAGCAAAAACAAAACAGGTCAATGTCGAAAAAGGTGGTCAACGTTTAAAACGTCTAGGATTCAGTCAAATATAGCTTTTTACAATATTATTGCTTGAAAAAGTAGTTTTTTACAACTCTTTTTATAAAATATTTTTTACGGAAAGAATTTTTTTATAAGGAAATTCAAGACAAATTTATCGTCAAAGTATGCATTGCAACTTGCAATATGATAATGTCAACCAAAATGGAGAAAAAGTCAATATTGTAATTTGACACGACGCAAGGAGAAAAATTGATTCCGTCTAGATCATCTTCTCTCTCTCTTTTCTTTTTCCTTATTAATTTTTTTAAGAGAATGTAGTTCTATAGGAGCTGGCTATATAACGTGTGTACTCCTCAAGCATATGGCATAACCCCAAAGTACTAGATGTCACTATTAAAAATGTATCAACCTATTCCTATCAACCATATTAAGTTCAGCCTAATGCAAAAGATTGCACCTTCTAACTTCAAACAATCTAACTATAAGGTTGGAGCCTGAAGGTTTGATTTCTAGTAGAAACACTTTGGAATAGGGAATCTCTTTATACTCTCCTTTCATACCCTTACTCTTAGATTGTCTAATCTACTCATCCAACTCGAGTTAATCTATAATGATAGGGTTTTTATTTTACCTAAAAAAACAAATAGAAAAGCAAAAATATTAGAATTGTACCAAATTTACCAAGTACCACTATTTAGTATTAACACCTTATGTTGTCTTTGGATTTTGGTGTCTCATTATATAGTATTCTGTCTTCCAAATTTCTTCAACTTTTGTAGTCAAAGTCAACTTTTGGTGTCATGTATATGTATTATGAGAAGCTCTATATAGTGTCATGTATATGTATTATGAGAAGCTCTATATATGAAGTAATTTTTCTGTTTCTTTTTACTTGCAATCGTTTAATTTTCACGTTTGTCGATGCATAACTTTAACCATTAATATCTTTAATTACCGATAATTAAAAATTATAAAAATTAGATATTTGGAAAATACGCATTAAGATGAATCTAACAAGATCTCACATGAGTATGTTTTTCCTTAACTATAAATCACCAAAGACAAACTAAGTGGAGCTTGTGAATAGTGTAAAAGTCAAACCGTTGCAAGTAAAAATAAACGGCGGAAGTATTATTTTGTCACTCTAAAACTCAATTTCTTTTAACTTTGATTTTAACTTGTAACATGACATTTAAAATGACATTTTTAATATTATCAAAAAAAAGTTTCCCTTTATATACTCCTTTTGTTCTTTTAAAATTGCAGTACTTTGACTTTTATGTTTGACAACATTTGTATAAAAGTCAATATTTTGCATTAAAAATAGTTAGATATGCAAATATGCAATTAATAGGCGGCGGGGTCGGTGTGGATGGATAGTAGGTTGAGCTAAAAGCGAGTCAAATTATTAATGAAGCCAAATCTGGCAAAATTCTGCAGATTATGTAGGTTAATGGTAGGTGGTTCACGAGAGTGTCAATCGAAGAATAAGGAGATAGGATAGTGAGAGAAAAAAATAAGTACACTAAAAACAAAATAATTTTTTTTTACAATAGGGAAAATTTGCATTGAGTAAAAACGGAAGTACAGCCTAACGCTAATACAACCAAACAAAAAAAAAGAAACTAATCTGAGCTTTATTTATTTTATTTTATTTTAAAGAGAAAAAATCATTAATTGAAAGCCAACCGACATCTACAATAGGTATTAAAGAAAAACAAGATACAATCAAATAAGGTTATATCAAATTCGTCTTCGAATAAACTACAATGAACCAGATCGAGCAATACAGCGCAACCCCCTTGTATTTGATGAATCAAACAGCTATTGATGAGGAAGTCTATCATTCTGACATAGTTTGGGAAGAGCATTCTTAATCGAGCCATGTTGACCGCATCCGAGATTACAATACCTTCATGTTGAGTCTCGAACTTCAACCAATGAGAACAATATCTCAAACCTAAAGACAAATAAATCATACTCACAACTCCCATAAGGGAGAAGGAGATCTCCACAATAGAGACTAAAACCCCCATAACAGGGTTTGAAAAAAATCTCATAAAGAGAGACTAATTTATTCAACAAAACAAGATAATGAACTATAAACTGAAAATAAAAGGGGAATAGGGGCATTCCATGGATGAAATCATCCATGGCAGTCCCTAATTGGTGAAGAAGGAGTAGGGGAGGCTAGGGTTTGAGAGAGAAATAACCTGAGCTTTACTTGCTCTTACATAACAATGACAATAACATAAATAACTTAAATTTAGATAAAACTGCTCGATCTGGAGGTCTGTGTTGTTAGATAACTGTATTGTAGCTTTTCCGTTGGTGGTTGACAAACGCCATAACAATAATGGAAGTTGGGGGAGGAGGGGACTGATTTCACAATCGGAGGAATGAAGAACAAGCGATATTCGGAACTCGCAACATAGAGGTGATCAACTTGGGCCCGGCCCGAAAATGGCCGAGTTTTGGGCACGAATTTACGGCCCGCGGTCGGGCCCGACCCGGTTGTTTGGGCAAAATTTATGGGCCTTGGACAACTTAAATATGCAACCCGAAAAGTCCGCTTGGCCCGGCCCGAATTTGCGTGTTTTGGGCACGAATATTCGGCCCGACCCGGCCCGTGACTTTGGACTGAAATGGGCCACTTTTTTTGGGCACTTTTTTGGGCCAAGCCCTGCCCGGCCCGCCACATGATCACCTCTATCGCAACATAAACAATCTCCGTGACCTTCTATCACATGTGATTCTTGGATGTATCATAAGTGAACATTTTTCTACCAGTTCTTTTCTCCTTTAAAAAGCAACTAAACTACAATATTAATCATGTTCAATAAAAACTTTGTTCATTAAATATTCATGTTTGATAAAAAAAATCTTTTTATTAAATTGGCCTTACCCTTAGATTCATTTACTACCCTAAATCTGGCTTTACTTAAATTACACCTTGGATTAAAATTAATGGAATTGGGTACTAAGTAGTGAATCAGTGAGAGAATCATGGGGCCCGCTTTGCCGGCAAATTTAAGCTACCGCCGGCATGCTTTTTGCACGTTAACTAAGTAGTGCCGGCATTATTTGTGTTTAACATGGGTCCCACCCAACAATTTGTACCTTTTCACCTGTTTAGTGTGTAGGCTTGTAGGGGACATGCCATTGACCTTTCCGAACCTAATAGGCTCGGGTCTGGACCAACCATTTTAAATCTTGATCATTGGAGGGAAATGAGATGACCAAACGCCACAATAACAATATTTTTAGAATTTTCTTGTTAATAACATTAATCTAATTATGAGTGAAACAAGAAAATTAGACCAACTTTATATATATACAAAAATATTTAAATGGGTCCCAAAATGCAGTAAATGAGATTAGAGGTGGAGACCAAAATTTCCAACAAATAGAACACGAAATAAAGAAGTTATAATCTAACATGATCTAGATTAATGAATTTCATGAAGCATAAAATATAGCCGATATAGTAGTTAGTAATTGTGTTTGATAATTATGGACCCACAAGTATTGAATTTTTTTATATTAAATTATTCTGAGTATCATAATTGAGAAAATGACAAAAAAGTTCTATGTAACTTTTTTTTAATAGATAATCTACATTGATAACTTTTTTTGTAAACATCAATATGTATCAAATTAAGTGTACCCATGTTCCATAAAAAGAAGATTTTGCTTATCAAATATGCATCAATCCCACAAGAGTTGGTTTTTTGTCAAACAACCTGATCAAATGTTTATGAAATGCTTAGTTTCAGATTTTTCAGTATTCTGTTCTAAATATTTAACTTTGTAACTTTTGTACAGTATTCTAACTCATATATATGATTTGATCACATTTTTACCTAATTTTTGACTTCCCCCGCCTCTCTCCTTTCTCTTCCAAAACCTCGGTTTCTTTCATCATCACTTTACCTCACGTCCTCACTCATATATATGATTTGATCACTTGAAATTCATAATTATTTTTTGTTGTAGAGAGAGCCACAAGGTCAATTGATATAGACGGGATATGATCCTAATAATAGGTTTTAGATGCCACCTTCTAAAACTTTAACTAACTAAGCTAGTTGACATTCACATTGCAACTCATAATTATTAGATCAATTAACAGTAATATAGTCCTATAACTAGGCTAGGAAGATCCATATTCTAAGAGTTAGTGATGTATATAAAAATAATGGATTTATATTCCAAAAGTTAGTGATGTATATAAAAATAATGCAGTTGTTTCTCTAATCATATAATCATATTTAGGCTTTAGAACAAAGCAAAGCTTCTCCATATATGTAGTAGATTAAGTTACTACTATAAGGAATAATGAAATTAATAATGGGACGGCACTTGATATTACCCATTTGTCAGGGGATCCGTCTTGGCTCTTTCCCTAAATTTTACACACATTTAACAAATATACTTCATCCGTTTCTTTTTAAATGCAACAAAGGGGTATTTTTTATGAGATATAAAATATTCTTTTGTTGCATTTAAAAAAAACGGAGGAAGTATAAGAGATTTATAGCTACGTAACTGATATTGATTGTTACTTCATCGTCTCTCATTCTTGTTTGACTATATAATTTCTTGGACGTCCCTGAAAAAATTTCCCATTTCAAAATTAATCATGAGACTGTACCGAGTTATTCACATATTCACCAATTTTTTGGGTGAAATATTAACCATATTTTATGTCATCAATTTTGTCTAGTATCTATTTCATCAAACCAAATTTTAAATAGTAACTAAAGTCCAATAGATCGAGCAAATAAAGATAAAAGAGAAAGCAATTTCTTAGATTTTTTAAGAACAAAGGTGTGTGTGGTTGGGATCTTAGCGGGTAGGAAGCAAGAATAAATAAAATGAGATTTTTGAGATGTTATACCAATTTTGTCACAAAAGTACTTTTTGTTGCAAAAGAAACAATAAAACAATGATACTTATCTGTTGAAGCGTGAACAAGGAAAACAATTTGCCGTGACGTGGAAGACCACTGTCCTAAAAGACGATTTCGCACTACCCCGGTGCAGTAGAAATTAGGCGATCGTCCTCCAGGATTAGCACGTCTCCAAGATATGTGTGCACTCACACACCTCGGATGGAGACCAGAATATTGCCCAAAACCAGAGAGTTTTTGTGGAAGAGAAGAAGAGGAGAGTAATTTGTGTGTGTTTAATTTACGAAGAAACGACCCTTTTAACTGGCAAGTAAAGAGAAAAAAACGGAAGGCAACGAAATAAGGGATTTGACTCCGGAAATCTTGCTAGCAACGGTTACAGAATAAATTCCGAGATTTACGCCAAAATAAATGAAGGAGTTTTAAAACGGACCGCAGGCCCACAGCCCACGCCGCGCTCGCCACGAGCCCGGCCCGGCCGGCGCGCGCGCGCGTGTGTGGTGCATCCATCCATCTAGCACTCTATCAAACAAGAAGTGCTAAGGAGCTCCTACTAATAAACAAGGAGAAGCAATGATATTTTTCCAATGTGGGACAATAGCCTTTTACTTGTTTTTCCACTCCTCTCTTTGAGGTTAACTTTTAGAGTATGTTGAACTTCCAAGAATCCCCACGGGGTCAACAAACGAGAAAAGAAAAGGAATGAGAATTGGCTTTGGGCAAAACAAAACAATTGCATAAGTGTCAATGTCTTGCGACTTGAATTAACACTTAGTGCTTTTAAGCTAGTATCTCTTTCCTATCAAGTGACTTGAGTCTTGAACTTAATAGGGAGGAAAAGATACATCACTTAGAGCACACAATTGAACATGTATAATATTCTGATTCTCCGCGAATAATAGTGACGCCTTATACTGGCCATACGTCCAGACCTGGATGCTCATAGGTGCTCTAGAGAATTAGCCCATGCAATTCTCATAGGAAGCGGCCACACTTCCACACCTAAGTAGGTGAATCCATCAAGTGTGAGCTACATCACACCTCCAAACATATGGATATGGGTTCATTAAGAGCCTTGGCTCACCCTAAAGTTCAATTTGTAGCAAGCACATTACATCATAAACATCTAGGGATGGAAAATAAAAGTTTGTGCTTCTGAATTATTCATAATGTTCTCCTTTGAACTCGTAGTGAGTAGGAGTTCATTAGTTACAATTCATCCAATGGACCTTAAGCCCATCCCTTCCGATGTTTCCAAAACTAGTTTTCTACAGGCCTTTGGTGAGCGGATCCGCGATGTTCTTTTACGATTTAACATAATCCGGTGATATCACTCCATTTGACAACGGATCTTTGACAGCCTTATGCCTCAAACGAATGTGTCTCTTTTTCCCATTGTAGGCGTGGTTGTTTGCAACGGCTATGGCGACTTGCGAATCACGAGTGGAGAGCAACGAAGGAGGCGCTTCCCCCACATTGGAATATCTGCAAGCGCATTTCTCAACCATTCAGCCTCATGACACCGCCAATTCAAGAGCAATAAATTCGGATTCCATAGTAGACATAGCAAGACAAGATTGCTTGCAAGATTTCCAAGACACGGCTCCACCCCCTAGGGTGAAAACATAGCCACCGGTGGAGTTTACTTCATCATTGTCGATACCCAGTTGGCATCACGAAACCTTCTAGTACTCCTGGAGATTTGGAGTAGTGCAAACTCCAATCCATGGTACCTTTCAAATACCCGAGCAATCGCCTTAGAGCATCCCAATGATCTTTGTTTGGGTTATGAGTGTACTCGCTTAGTCTACTTACGGAATAAGCAATGTCGGGTCTAGTGTAATTCATAAGAAACATCACACTGCGCCAATGATTTTTGCATATTCGGATTGACAAACTGGATCACCTTTATTTTTCTTTAAGTGGACACTTGAATCATAAGGGGTTCTAACTGGATCGACATTAAATGAGTTAAACTTTTTCAAGAGTTTTTCAACATAATGAGATTGGCTAAGACAGATGCCATTTTGATTTCTTATAATTTTGACTCCCAAAATCACATCTTGCCTCACCCATATCTTTCATTTCAAATTTGGAACTTAGAAATTTCTTTGTCTCATTTACTCGATCAAGACTAGTACCAAAAATTAGCATATCATCCACATAAAGACAAATAATCACACAACCATTTGAATCATGCTTAAAATAAACACAAGAGTCTCCTTCATTGACACGAAACCCATTTCTGTCATAGTCTTGTCAAACTTGTCATGCCACCTGTTTTGGAGCTTGCTTGAGTCCATACAATGACTTGACCGGTTTACAAACTTTGTTTTCTTGACCGGAATTGCACAACCTTCCGGTTGAACCATATAAATCTCTTCTTCCAGATCTCCATTAAGAAAAGCGGTTTTTACATCCATTTGATGTACAATGAGATCATGTATACAAGCAAGAGAAATTAAGGTCCTAATGGTTGCAATTTTGGTGACGGGGAGTAGGTATCAAAATAGTCAATTCCCTTGTTTTTGAGTAAAACCCCTCACTACTATTCTAGCCTTATACTTGTCAATGGATCCATCGGGTTTCAATTTTTTCTTAAAGATCCATTTACAAGTAATGGGCTTGCAACCTCTAGGCAAGTCAACCAATTCCCAAGTGTTATTGTTGAGAATTGATTCTAGTTCACTGTTAATTGCCTCTTTCCAAAAAATTGCATCAATTGACCTCATGGCCTCATCATAAGTTTTGGGATCATTTTCTAAAATGAACACACTTACAAAATCATCGTCAATCAAGAGTGGTTCGGATAGAAAAGCGATGATGAAATCGGACCCAAAACTAGTTTCCTTTCGCGCCCTTTTGCTTCTCCTTGGTTCCAAAACAGAATCATTGTTAGTTAAAGAAGAAGCAACGACAAAAAAGTGCGATACTAGAGGATGGTAAATCATTACTACAACAAGAAGAATTCAAAGGAAAAATATTTTCAAAGAATTCCGCATCCCTCGATTCAACAATAGTACCACTGCATAAGAATTGTTAGTACCTTTCACTAGAAAGCGATAAGCAGACACTTTGATAAGCATAGCCAATAAAAATGGAATCAACAGGTCTTAGGACCTATCTTATCTCTCTTAAAAATAGGTATCCCAACTTTTACCAAACACCCCCACACTTTCAAATATTTCGGGTTTGGCGTTCGACCTTTCCACAGTTCATAAGGGGTCTTATCAAGTTTCTTATGAGGTACTCAATTTAAAACATGACAAGCGAAAGAATAGCCTCCCCCACATGTTATCGGGAAGTCCAGAACTAATCGGCATAGATTTCATCATATTTTTGAGAGTTCTGTTCTTCCTTTCAAGAATACCGTTTTTGTTCGGGTGTATAGGGAGCGATTACCTCATGGACTATTCCATTACGTTCACGAAAGCCTTAAGAGTGTTAGGGTCATACTCACCTCCCCTATCACTCCTAAGTCTCTTGATTTTCTTGTCCGAGTTGATTTTCTACCTCGGCTTTGTATTTGAGAAACATCTCTTCCGCTTCATCTTTTGATCCGAGAAGATAAATCATAGTGAAACGAGAACAGTCATCAACAAAGGTAATGTAATATCTTTTCCCACCTCTCGCTCTCATGATTTTTAAAATCTCCCAAATCACTATGAACAAGTTCTAGTACTTCGGTTTGCCTATCTATTGATTTAAATGGTTTCTTTGCAAACTTGGCTTCAACACACACTTCACATTTTGAAAATTCGGTTTTAGAAAAACTTGGAATCAAATTCAAATGTTTAAGCCTTTTGATTGAAGCAATGTTAACATGACCCAATCTAAAATGCCATAAATCAATAGACTCGGCGATGTAGACGAAGAAGTACTAGCACTTTTATTCATAATTTCAACTTTTGCATCAAGAGTAAAAAGCCCCCCATTACAAAACCCCTTCCCTACAAACTCCCCATTACGAGTAAGAACAAGTCTATCGGAATCAAAAGAGAGTTTGGAGTCCGACTTTCATAAGTAGACTTCCGAAATTAAGTTCTCGCGCATTTACGGAACATGCAAAACATTAGTAAGAGTAAGCAACTTTCCGAAGTAAGAGTTAGAACAATCTTCCCTTTGCCTTGAACATTTGCGAGATCTTTGAATTACCCATGAAGACATTTTCACCATCAACCTTACCATAACTTGTGAACATGTCTTTGTTAGTGCGGATGTGCTGGTTGCCCCAAGATCAACAATCCATTCAAGCAACATTACCGGCTAAGTTTACTTCGACACAACAAAGAACTATGTTATCATTAGCTTCAACAAGGTTGGCGTGATTACGCTTCTTGCTTCTACGAGAACTTAGCCTTATGACCGGGTTTCCCACAATTGTTACGGTTTCCCTTAAACCCTGTACTTCGAACTCCTCCTTGAGGTCTATGGAAATTGTTAGGGCCCTTATTTTTTCCGGAATTATTTGGTTCTACCAAATTTGCTTTAGATGAAACAGGAAAAACAGATTGATCACGAATCACAGATTGACCTTTGTCCTTAATTAGGTTCTCTTCCTCAATCTTAAGGTGACCTATCAGTTCCTCTAAAGCTAGGTCTGTCTTATTGTGCATTAACTGGTTTCGAAAATTTTTCCAAGAAGCGGGCGGTTTTCAATCAACACAATAGCAAGGGTAATATCACAAATGCACGAGACCCTCGGCGACCATAGCAAGACAAATATTCTCATAGGCATGGATTTGATCAATTATAGGTTTTTCATCATCAACTTGAAAGCCTAACCACTTACTAACACAATAACGTTTTGATCCAGCATCATCAGTCCCATATTTCTTTTCTAAAGCATCCCAAATAGTCTTAGCATGATTAAACAAAGCATGTAAATATCCAGTAAAGCATTTGACATATGATGCAGTAGCATACCCTTACAGGTTCTATCATCCTTAGCAAACTTTGATTCAAAAGCAGGCAAATCAGATTCATCAACAGGTTTAACGACATCATCAAGAACATATGCAACATCAATTTGTTCCAAATAAAAACGCATCCTAACAGCCCAACGTTTATAGTTTTTCCCATCTAGGGGTTCCATCTTAGACATATCAGGAATCATAAGTTTGGAAGCCATAAATTCGTCTTTTAGATTGTTGCAAAAGAAACAATAAAACAATGATACTTATCTGTTGAAGCGTGAACAAGGAAAACAATTTACCGTGACGTGGAAGACCACCTTGTCCTAAAAAGACGATTTCGCGCTACCCCGTGCGGTAGAAATTAGGCGATCGTCCTCCCGGGATTAGCACGACTCCAAGATATGTGTGCACTCACACACCTCGGATGGAGACCAGAATATTGCCCAAAACCAGAGAGTTTTTGTGGAAGAGAAGAAGAGGAGAGTAATTTGTGTGTGTTTAATTTCTGAAGAAAGCAGCCCTTTTAACTAGCAAGTAAAGAGAAAAAACAGAAGGCAGCAAATAAGGGATTTGACTCCGGAAATCTTGCTAGCAACGGTTACAGAATAAATTCCGAGATTTACGCCAAAATAAATGAAGGAGTTTTAAAACGGACCGCAGGCCCACGTCGCGCTCGCCACGAGCCCGGCCCGGCCGGCGCGCGCGTGTGTGGTGCATCCATCCATCTAGCACTCTATCAAACAAGAAGTGCTAAGGAGCTCCTACTAATAAACAAGGAGAAGCAATGATATTTTTCCAATGTGGGACAATAGCCTTTTACTCCCTCCGTTTACTTTGACCGATTATTTTGATTATTTTATAATAAAAATATACATGGATCTTTAGATTCAATATAATAACAAATTTTTATAATTTTTACTTAACGAAATAAGAGATATTAGAGGTTAAATAACTTTTAGAGTATGTTGAACTTCCAACACTTTTTACATTTTCATTCATCTCAGAGTAATTTTTATACTTGTATTCCTTTGGAAATGGCTTACTAGTATATTGTCTTACTACTTTTCAAGTATTATACTTCCTCCATTTACAAATAGTTGCACCATTTGCATGGTGTTTACTATTTACATCTTATATTTTGATTATCATTAGTAAAATGTAACTATCCTGAGTTGACTCTCCTAATTATTAATGTCCGTCTCTAGTGAGTAGATTACCAACTGGGTAGATAAAGTTATTTCCGAAGAAACATAGTAGGTCATAGAAAACAGGAATGTAGGGTATATTAACGTAGTACTACTAATTATGAACCACCAAATCAAAGAAGAATGAAACTTGGTTGACCCATTGAGTAGATTACCTACTCTAATAGAATTTAATGTAAAGTAAAATCCAACTCAACATTAATAGTTATTTTTTAATAATAGAACTGGGTAATCTACGTAGTGGGTAGATTATATTCGGAAACGACAAGAGTTTATTTTGTGCTTAAGATGTCGGCATTTGGCCCTATGCTTATCCTGAGGAATTTAGCGCAAGTGCTACTGTGCTAGTTTACTTTTTGGTTGCTAGATATCTTCTTTGTCTTTCAATCAGGTCATGGACTCATGGACTGGTAAAGCAGAACTTGCTTACAAGACTTGGAAACTACCTGTTGGCTAAAGAGTAAAGACTATGCTGGAGCTTCACTCAAGGCCTTTTCTTTGGCATCACTTCGCTGTCTAGTTGTCTTCCTAATTCCTATTTGTAAGCAGGGTTTTAGACTTTAGATGTTGGGGATGAAATTGTCGTTTATAGATTATTGAACTTTAGCTATAATCAAGTACTCTTTTGATTTTTAGTGAAAACTATATGTTTATTATTAAATTTTAAGAGACTGTGATTTGTCTTTTTCTCCATGATTGTTATAATTTAGGAATCATGATTTTAAACTTGGTTTTGATAAGGGATTTTGCTTTATGTATTTAATCACATATTCGCAAGTTACAACTGCGCAAACAAAATTAAGATCAAATAAATGGAATTCAAATAGTGCTTCCTTTTCTATTTGTGAGCTAGGCACATATTATATCCGTGATAAAAATTTTGATTGTTGATAATTGTTAATATTTAATTTTAATTTTGGATTCATGATAACGAAATTGGTTTCAGTAACAAGTTCGCTTCCTATGTACGTAATGAATCGTAAATTCAAATATCACAATTGTAAAAATAATATTATATATGAAAGAACTTTTTTTATATAAATGAAATGGTATAATGTTTAAGAAATGTTGACATGTTGTGAACAATTACCTACCTTGTTATCATGTTATGAAACTAAATAATTTAGTTTAAAAATAAATTAACAACGACCTATTATCATTACGTTACTCGCACTACCAATTTATGAAAATTGTTATCTTATTTCGTCAGTGGGGCCCCACATTTCACAGTTCCTTAATGACTTCCTTCCCTTTTCCGAATGCCTCTACTATGTTTTGATGAGTAACTAGTATTTTGTCCCGGGCGATGCCTCTGGTGAATTACAATAAACAAATATGTTATTATTCATAATCTCATAATTCATTTGTTACTTTCGTATTTTTTTGTCTAGAGAGAAATTGCAAAATTGACGTCATGACGTGATAAGTAAAGAAACTTAGAGTTCATTTTCAAAATAATAGCTTAAAAGAAATTGGGGTAAGGCAATATGTCATCAATAGTCTCTTGGTCGTCTTACTACCATAAAAGAGTTTTAGAGATCTAAATACTTGATTAAATCTTTTTAGTTAAATGTAATTATTATAAGACTTTATCATATTTTATTTGAAATATTAGACAATAAAAGTGTTAGTGTGTTGATGGTTAAGCTCTCACTTTTCATTTCAAAGGTCACGTGTTCGATACCTTGTAGTTACACAATATTTATATTTATATTTTTTAATTGAGGAGTTCACATTGACATAAGACATTTGCATTGAATGCTTGAGGAGAGTGCCACGTGGCACGTAAGCTTCCTTAGGAACACCTTTTAATATATTTGTATAGATAATATGCAACATTATCTCCAAAGTTTCATCACCATCATAGCAACAAATCAGAATCTCAGAGAGTTGGAATCACAATTTAGCAAAGCAACATCATGTAATTACCTCTCTCATTTAGGGTGTGTTCTCTTCACCTTAAAAATAATTTTTAAGTCCAATAAGTTCATATCAAGTCTAACACAACACTCAAAAATAAGTTCCAATAAGGGTCAATTAGGTCTAATAAGTTCAGTTCAGATAAGTTTAGGTTTTTTCAAGTGAAGCGAACGCTCTAGTTTACTTTTTTTTTTTTTTTTAAATTTTTTTTTTTTTTTTTTTTTACTTTTAAAAAAAGGGCCGATTCGTTATCATTTTTTTGTTTTCAGTTTTTTTTTTTTTGAAAAACAAATAATAGGAAAGTAGTTTTCACCTTTTAGTTGTCAGTTTTCAAAATCATTAGATTTCTTATAAGTTTTACTAAATTTTTTTATCCATTATAGAACATATCATATGACTTTTAAATACAAAAAATTAAAATCCAACGGTGATACCGAACGAACTCTTAGTTTTAGGGTTTATATCTTTAGCATAATTTGCAAACTAAGGTTCTTAAATTGAGGAATTGGGCGTAAGTATTCAATTTAAGAAAGTTTAGAATAGGGTAATAGTGAACAATATAGTGTGAGAATCTGAAAATAGGGGTGCTATGTTCCCATAATTGATTCATAAGAATTTTTTTCCTAATAAGAGAGATTGTAATTGGTATTTTCATTAGGCAGTTACGTTTTCTTAGAGGATGTCCAACATCTCCTATTACTCAACTCCCTTTTGTTCTACTTAAGTGCCATTGTGTTTGTGGCATCCTACCAAAGAAGTGGAAGCCTTGGAGTTGCAGTAGTCTAGAAACGAATCACGAATGTAGAGATAAGAATTAGTGTGCTGAATGAAAAGAAAAGAGGACAATGATAAGCTAACATTCAAGTAAATGAGGGCGGGATGATTATTTTGTATGACATTGAAATGGAGGGAAAAGAGAATGTGAAACTCGCGAATTTTTCTGAATAATCTAAAATGAGTATTAATTCAAATGCAAGTTAAATTAATTCCATGATACCACGTAGGGACGCGAATTTTTGTTTTCAAAGCAAACCGCTACTTCAGTAGCGGTTAACTAGGTTATTTGAAAACGGTATATGAGGTAAACCCCTGGGGATAGCGGTTTCTAGCAAAACCTCTCGTAGCGGTTTATTATGAAACAATGAAACAAAAAAAAATGAAGGGGAAAGCCCGCGGCTAGCTCCGGGATCCTGCGTGGCACGCACTCTGCGCGGAGCCGCCCTAGGCGCGTGGCTTTCCCCTTCATTTTTTTGTTTTATTGTTTCATAATAAACGCTAATTGGATAATGCTCCTTATAAGCTTTCTTAGGGCATCATATAACCTATTAGAATGTATCATTGTGTATTAACCGCTACTTGGAGTAGCGGTTTTGTTAAAAAACAAAAATCTCGCCGTCCTATGTGGATAATTTAAACTTCGCACTTTCGGAATTAATACATTTTAGCATTATTGAAGGAAAAAATTCTGAAACTCGCTAACGAAATTAGATAATAGTTTTCTTCAAATGGTAGTGCGGGTCCAAAATTCGATAATAATTCATAATTTTTTTAAAAAAAATCTTATTTAAATAATCGTTTTCAAAATATTACACTTACCGTGCCCGCTTAATTAGCTGATTGTACCTTAATTTTGCATCAAAACTAGACAAACCTTGCCTAGGTCTTTGTCAATTGTCACTTAAGTTCCCTTATCTAAAAATGAAAAAGAGTGAAAAACAAGAAAATCCAAGATTACATTAATTTGACAAAAAAGGTTATAAATAGCCTTTATGTAAGAAAAATATAAAGGAAAACACCCAAAAAAGAACACAAAACTTCAGGTGACCGAAGCGAGAGGTTCGGAAACATCTTTTTGGGGGGTATTACCTTTTGAGAGCAACAATTTCAGAGAGAGAAATTTAGAGGAACAAAGAAAGTAGCGAGAACGTTCAGCAATGGTGATTTAGAAATTCAATCTTAGCAAAAATATTTAAAACAAAATTGAATAAAATAAATAGAAAATTAGGGGGGAAATATTTTTTTTAAAATAAAATCACCATCATCTCCTTTTTCTCTCTTATATCTTCTCCTCTTTCTCAACTTGGAATTTCCTCTGTCTCTCTCATTGAATGGTACAGAGAAAACAAAAAAAAAAACAAAAAATCTAATTTCTCAATAAAATCTATTAAAAGGGTTTTCTTTATTTTGTCAAGAATTCATCTGGGTTTGTCTTAAATTTTGAAATGATCATCAACATTCAGAATTCTACTCAAATTCTTGGATTCTGAAAATTACAAATTTTAAAAAAAAAATTCTCAACGGTCATTTTTCTTCCCCTGATGATTTCAATGGCGGCAGAAGGAAATTATTCATTTTCTATGGTTTCTGTGGTTGAAGATGTTCTTAGACAGCATGGAACTCGATTAAGCGACATCGATTTCGCATCCAGAAAAGCAGAGGAAGCTTGTATGATCCCATTTATCTTTCTTGACTTTATTACCATTATATTATATAGTATTTATACTAATGTTAATGTAATCTAGATGAATTTTTTTTCTGCATTTTCATAATCTAATTGATTTTTATTGCTGATATTCTCATATAATTTCTGTTGAATGATGGAAGACTTGTTATCCTAGAGTTAATGGATTGCAATTTTGTGTTTGACATTCTATATATAGATGAATTTAGATTAAATTTCATTTGTATATCCAATTCTGATTATAAGTTATCATTTTTATTTATTGGTTTTTTATTTCAATTTTTTTGGGGCATGGTGGGAGGTTTATGGTGGGTTCAAAATATTGATCATTTTTGTAATATATGATTTGGGATGATTAATAATGCTATGATTGAGCAAAATGTATCCAAATAACTCATATGGGGTACTAAAATTTCGTAGCAACGAGACGATATGAAGCAGCTAGGTGGCTGAGGAAGATAGTAGGTGTTGTATGTTCTAAAGATTTGCCTGCTGAGCCCTCTGAAGAAGATTTCAGACTTGGGTTGAGAAGTGGTATAGTCCTTTGTAATGCACTCAACAAGGTTCAACCTGGTGCTGTTCCAAAGGTATGTTCTAATTCATTTTATGATTATGTACTTTAATTCTAAGATTTTATTCATAGCTGCTGACTAAATTGACAGTTTTTCTTGTCTCGTTTGCTTTATTGTGTTATATTACATGTTCACATTACAATTTTTTACTGCTATGTCTAGGTGGTAGAAGCTCCAAATGATACTGTAATAATCCCTGATGGCGCGGCTCTAATGGCCTACCAATACTTCGAAAATGTGAGGAACTTCCTAAATGCTGTGGAAGAATTAGGACTTCCTACTTTTGAGGCATCTGATTTAGAACAGGTTAGTCATTCAGTTACATTACCATAAGAACTATACTTATCAAAGAGCTTGAGAATCACAAGAAATCATAAAAATTGAGATTTATTCTTATGCAATCGCTAGGAGTGGTACAAGTATGTAGTCATGTGGTATAAGCTGTACCATGAATTTATTATTAGTTATACTTATATTGATTGTGTTTATTTTGAACACCAAACAACATAACACTAGAAACTACTTTTTGTGGTTTCCATATTTCTGTTTTTTTGTTTGCAATAAATTACTGAAAACAATAAACGATAAAGAAGAGACCCTAAGTGACTCAGATCAAATGATACTTTCGAGGCATTCTGACTTGGATGTATTTGTTTTGTTTGGTTTACGAATTTGATGGCCAGGGTGGTAAAACTGGTAGGATTGTGAACTGTGTTCACGCGCTAAGGTCTTTTAGCGATTGGAAGGTGGCAGGAGGGAGCGGAACTTGGAAATATAGTGGAACTTCCAAAGCACCTAGCTCCAGTGGGAAGAGTATAGTTAGGAAGAATTCAGAACCCTTCATGAATTCAATTTCGAGAACTTCATCTGTAAGTGAGAAGTCTTTAGACAATGAACAGTGCAGCGATCTTGGTCTAGATATGAGTGATACGGTTAGTGACTGCTTCTCTTCTTTGTCTGACATCAATAGTTAAGAAGCAGCAAAAAAACATGATTTTTATCATCATCTGTACAGAGCAACAATCGTTCCTTAACCATGATGATTCGCGCTCTTCTTATGGATAAGAAGCAAGAAGAAATTCCAATTGTAAGTTCGCTTTGGGCTACTCTAAGCATTTGATAGTAGTCATTAGTGAGCAACCTCAATACGTTTTTCTTAGAATCTCAGAGTTCGATAAAATGATGACACATTTCTGCTAGATCAGTGATCACATTGTATATTCTGTTTTAAGTAATTAGTCATTCTCTGACTGATTTCAGATTGTTGAATCTATGCTCAGTAAAGTCACGGAGGAGTTTGAACGGCGCTTAGCAAATCAAGCTGAATCTGTAAGTAGCTGTCAGCAGCAGTCTAGTACTCCCTCCATTTCACAATCTTTGCTCCTTTTTTCTTTTTAGTATGTCCCAAAATCTTTGCCCAATCATATTTATGGTAAACGTTTTTTCCCTACTCATCTTTGAAGTTTGGGCCCATATTCTCTCACACTATATTCTCTCCACTTTTTGACCTTCCTTAATGTATGTGTAAAAGCAAATGGACCAAAGATTTTGAGACAGAGGGAGTAGAATTTTTGCCATTCAAATCAAAGCCATCCCTAGCTACTATGTAGTATAGCAAATATTCCTTTCTAGTTGCAATATCATGTTATAGAGTAGTAGACAAATTAAGATCACTCTAATGTTCTCTATATCTCAGGTGAAGACTGCTCCAGAAACCATGTCAGCCTCTGGCCTAAACGCGTCTCCTACTGAGTCTCCTAGGACCGAAACACAGGTAAAATGCGACTTCATGATACATCTTCATGACATTGATATTGAGTTGCTGACAACTTCCTTGTTTGGTTCAACTTTTGAAGAATGATTGTGACAATCTAATCGACAACAATAATGAGCCAGAGCACGTTGATGAAGAAGAAGAAACTCATCATTACCTCCCATGTGAAGCACCAGAAAGTCACCTCAGCAAGCACAATGAGCTATTTGAGAAGCAGAAGAGTAACATCCATGTAATTACTAATTAGCAGCAGACATTGACGTGCTTTGACTTGAATAAATTACTTTTTGATTCTAATCAGTATTACTGATTTCTTTTAGGAATTGAAACAAACTGTCCACACTACAAAAGAAAGCATGAACTTACTCCAAATGAAGTATCATGAGGAGTTCAGCATACTAGGTATATCTTGAAATTTTCGTGTGCGATGAATGAGTTGAGCAACTTTTTAATCTAACACCCTACCAATTTTTTTTTTACGCATAGGTAAGCATATACAAAGTCTTGCTCACGCTGCCTCAGGATATCAGAGAGTTCTTCAAGAAAACCGCAAGCTGTACAACATAGTGCAAGACCTGAAAGGTAAGCAAACACAGAGACAGTCTAGCTTGAATTTTTATTTTCTCTGGCTTAATGCTTATTGATTAAGAGAAACTTATCCCGGATTTGAACCATAGGGAACATTAGGGTATATTGTCGAGTGCGTCCATTCCTACCTGGACAAGCTAACGGTTTTACCACTGTGGACCACATTGAAGATGGAAACATCACACTTATGAACCCAGCAAAATATAATAAAGAAGGGAAGAAATCCTTCACTTTCAACAAGGTGTTTGGACCTGTTGCGTCACAAGGTCAGTTCATCAGTTGAATTATCTTCTAATTATATGTGATTATGTATCCTTAAAAATGGGGACTTAACGATAGAAAGTGTCATCTTATGTTTTTCTGCAGCTGAGGTGTATGCGGACATGCAGCCTCTTGTTCGGTCTTGTCTTGATGGCTATAATGTTTGTATCTTCGCGTATGGGCAAACAGGGTCAGGAAAAACTTACACCATGGTGAAAACTTCTAACTGATTCATTCATTTGACAAATAGTTTTTTTAAACGTGTAGTATTCTCTTCTTTGAACCGTTTTTCTAATGAAAATCTTCTTTTGTTATGCAGACTGGACCAAACAATCTGACAGAGGAAACTTATGGTGTGAACTACCGAGCATTGAATGATTTATTCTGTCTGACAGAAGAGAGAAAAGCCACTTCTAGTTATGAGGTTTCAGTTCAGATGATGGAGATCTATAATGAGCAAGTAAGAGATCTCCTAGCAACTGATGGATCAAACAAGAGATATCCTTTTTCCTTGTCCTCATTTTCTCTTTTTCTTCATAATGAGGATTTCATATGCTCAATATCTTTTTACTCTACATATGTGTGTTACCTTAACCCGTAAATACATTAGAAATTCGCAACAGTTCTCAGAGTGGGATAAATGTACCAGATGCAACTCTGATGGCAGTCTCAACAACAGCTGATGTAATCAGTTTGATGAATCTCGGTCATAAAAATCGTGCAGTGAGTTCTACTGCCATGAATGACCGTAGTAGTCGTTCCCACAGGTAAATTTGCTGTTACATTATCTGACTCGAAAACTAAATATAACAATTTTGTGAGTATTTAGTGGAAAGGTTCAAGCAGATCATGAAATGTATGTTTTCAGTTGTATGACGGTTCATGTCCAAGGAAAAGACCTAACATCAGGAGCAGCTCTAAGGGGTTCTATGCATCTGGTTGACCTTGCTGGAAGTGAAAGGGTTGACAAATCCGAGGTGACAGGGGATAGATTGAAGGAAGCACAACATATCAACAAGTCTCTTGCTGCATTAGGGGATGTAATTGCTTCTCTTGCTACAAAGAATGCTCATGTTCCCTACAGAAATAGTAAACTCACACAGTTGCTCCAAGATTCCCTAGGTAAGTTTGCTTTGTTTTCACCTTTAAATTGTAATTTTCAGGAATAATAAGTTCCAATACGCTCATGCAGTTGAAATGTGAAATTTGCTTCTCTTTATGTTGTTTGTTGTTCAAATCATCAGGAGGACAAGCCAAGACGTTGATGTTCGTGCACATAAGCCCTGAGGCAGACGCCCTTTCAGAGACAATCAGTACACTCAAATTTGCTGAGCGTGTATCTACTGTGGAGCTTGGTGCTGCTCGAGCAAACAAAGAAACTGCAGATGTAAAGGAGTTGAAAGATCAGGTTTTCTACAGTTTCCACTTCCTTTTGATTTCTTTCCTGGTTAGCTTGTCTCTGAATTCATGGTTGAAAGATGTGATTGCTTTGTGCTAGGTTTCTAGTCTAAAGGCAGCTTTAGCCAGGAAGGAAGAAGAAATGGAGCAGCTTTCTCGTTCAGTAACTAGCACTCCAGAAACAGGGAGTGTCAGATCTACTGCATCTTCACCTGTACATCCATCCCATCGTGCAACAAGAGATGGTTCAGGTGGTCGGAAGAGTCCAGTGAAGGATGTTAGTAACACTAAGGTAGGTTATTATGTTTTCACTTTCCAAAAACAATGATAGGTGTGTTTCCCTTCACCTTCAAAATATAGGTTCGCCTTCACCTTCAAAATATAATCATTAATCAGAGCTGATCAGGTTCAATTAGGTGTAAACATAAGGTTAAATTCAGGCTGATCAGCGCAGATTGTTTCAAGTGGAGAGAATGCACCCATAGTATCAGTAACCTAGCTTTAGTAATACATTTGGAAGATTAGACAAAGCATGGTTTATTAGAAATAGTTGTGTCTGATTCATTTGTGGTTTGAAGGTGAAAAACAATTCATCAAAGCCACGAAGGCGAAGCTTGGATCCAAGTGATCTCTTGTCAAATACAGCTCATTGGCCACCCCTTACTGCCGTCAAAGCAGAGCAGAAGAATCTGACTGCAGGTGATTGGATGGAGAAGGTCATGATGAAGCAAGACAAAGTAAATAGAAGTAGGTCAATTGAAAATTTTGGTGAAGAAAACAGAAAGTCCATTGAGAACTGCCATCCAGAGTATCATCAGCCTGATGAGAACAGTTTGAAGCAGCCTTTCGATTGCTTGGAAGTCGATAAAAAGGATTGCCAAGATAACGATTCACAGTTAAGTATGTTCGACCTGATCACTCCTGATAGTATCGATGAGCTCGAGATAGCAACCAGTGATTCATCTGAGCAAGAGTTTCAACTTCATCTTCCAAGAGTTGCAAGCTTGCCTAATGGTATGGGATCAAAGATCAAGAGACCTACCCAATTAAAAACATCTAAAAGCCCTGAAAAGAGGTAAGAGTTTTATTTTTTTACTAGCAGTACTTCTTTTGTCCAAGTCATAAATGTATTACTGAATCTATTAAGTAATCTTTTGGTATTTCCCCCATGATCAGGAGCTTGATCCCTATGCCACCAATGCGAAGATTATCGAATGGGGCGAGTGCACCTGTGATCAAGAATGGAAGACAAGCTGTCTACGTGAAGCGAAAACCAGGAAGTGCAAAGTGAGATGTGCAAATTCTGTTTTGCATATATCCTGTGATGATGGCTTGTCATCCTCCATTTTTTAAAGTTTTGTTTTTTTGGTAGTTAGAAGAGGGAGGGTGAAAGGAAGTTGAGAAAAGGATTTTTCTTTTGAAGTGCAAATGGCAACTATCTCAGTTACCTGATGCATCATTTTTGGTGTTGATGTTTAAAGTATATGCAGTCCCACCAAAATTGATTGCCTTGTGTTGTTACTTGTTTATATGGGGTGTTTGATTCAGTTTTCTTTTCCTTTTTTTGGGTTTAAGGTTTGATTTTAATAGATCTACCTTTTCTATCAAAGAAAATTGAGTAAGGTATATAGTATATAGTACACATTTGTCCATTTTGTATCCTCTGATGAGGAAAAATATATCAAAAATATGATGAAAAGAAAGCAGATGAAATTGTTGTACATTTATTTTACTTGTTGAATTTATTGTCCACTCCTATGATCATTTGCAATTTTACATGCATATGATTATTGATCATGGTCATTTACTTAGGAATGAAACAATTGTCCAGTTCTTAGATCATTTACATATACAATATTATTATCATCTATTAGTTACTAATGAAAAGATATATATGTCAATCTCTCATTGAAAAAATATATGCCTAAAATGAAAGAGCCTCTTTAAGAGAAATAAAATATTTTATAACAAAAGTTCTCTTAAATAATCCTCTTGATTTCACTATGATTAATTAATTTTGTTAAGATTTTGAATTAATTTTAAATATTTTAAATTTATTATGCAAATTGATCTAGAAGAAAAAGCAAAAGGTAACTTTTGGTCTTTGAATTTACATGGGTATCCTTGATTTAAAGCATAGCACATTATTATTCTTAGGGCCTGTTCTCCCCAACTTATTTTTAGTTCAGTTCAATTCAGTTCAGTTCAGTTCTTAAATGATAATCATTACTATTAATTAGTTATAATCTAGTTCAGTTCGGTTCAGTTCAATTCATTTGTTTTATGCTGAAGAGAATTACTCTCTAAAAACCCTTGTTAGTGTGTTAGTTTACATGTTCTGCTAATGTAAGAAATACCCTCATGTTTCATTTATGTAATTTATATCCTCATGTTCTTTTAAAGTGTACCAAATGCCCTTCAATGGCTATGATTTCCAAATCACGAATTGAAATTGTAACAATAATGTATGAATCCTTAATTTTTAGTTCTTTGAAATTATATTACCACTTGTTATTTATGGTTTTGTGATAAGAACCATAAGCTCAGTGGATAAGTCTTTAATGTTGAATTTTAATGTTATGAGATCGAAGGTTGTGGGTAATATTTTATTCAACATAGTTTGACTTATTTATGAAAAATTGAGTTAGGGTAAAATAAGATATGATACACTAAGATATGCAAGAAAAACACTCTAAAAATATAAAGATAGAGTCTAGAGAAATCGTCTTGTTATGAAATAAGAAAATTTTCAAAATCTGATAAAAATACAAGACTATCATATATAATAACTTTCAATAAAGAAACAAATCTAAAATTAAATGAAATCCAAAATGGTTTCAGTGGATTTGTTAAAAAAAGTATTATACATTAAGCGGAAGGTAGTTAGGTAATCTTAAAGATATAGAGAAAACGAAAGATATTACTGCATCCGTTTCATATTAATTGATATAGTTTGACCTTCACTGAGTTTAGGAGCTTTATTTAACTTTTTTAATTATTTTATTATTGGTAGTTGATAGTGAAATATATATTTTTTATCCTAGTTAAAAGTAAGAGCTTAACCATCAATACACTATGACTTTATTGTCTAATGTTTGAGATAAAATATGATAAAGTCTTATAATAAATATACTTGACTAAAAAGATTTAAACAAGTATATACATCTCTAATACTCTAACAAGGTACTATTGATGTTATATTATCTTACCATAATTCCTTTTAAACTATTATTTTTAAACTTAAATCTTTCAGATTCTTTTACTTATCACGTCATGATATAAACTTTTCAATTTCTTAATAGACAAAAAATAACAAAATAAATTATAAATTTAAGAATAATAACATATTTGTTTATTATAATTGACGTGAGGCATCGCCCGAGCCAAAATACTAATTGCATCTATTAGTTTGAGAGGGGGGAAAAATTCTACTGTTAGCTGATTACAACTCATCTTAGGACACAAAAAGTGTTATAAATCAATTGACTTTAGCCCACATAACCCCACCTCCCCAATAATCCCTTCTCTCTCTCTCCTCCGAACACCCGCGTCTTCTCCAACTCACCACACTCTCTCTCTCTAGATTTTTTCCCCTCTTCCCAATCAAATCACAGCAAAGCAAACCTTCATATCCTCTCTTTCTCTCTCTGGCAATGTCGCACTTTCTCTCTCTCTCCTCTTGAACCACTTCACTTTCTCTCTCCTCCTTAAAAATGTTTCTTCTTCCCTAAAATCTCTAATCTTGTTTCTTTCAATGCTACTCTCTCACTTCGATCTGTAAGTTTTTCGTTTCTATTATACTCTTCCACATTGTTTTGCTGATTAATCGCAGTTTTTCATTTTTTTTTTTGCTCTTGAATTTGGAGATTATTTTTTGGTTTTGATTACTGCAGATTTTTTCGATGATTTTTGTTTTAAGTATGAAATTTAGCTTCGTTTTTTATATTGCCTGCGTTCCTAGTTTCACTCTTTGAATCGTTAGGGTTCGTGCTTGCTAACATTTTACATTTATTTTATTGAACTTCTAATGCTAATTTTAGGTTTTAGTGGAAATTTTTTATTGTATTAGTTGAAATTATAGGAAAATTAAGAATGGAGTTCTTGCGGTTACATGTTTGAGTTTTCATTTTGCGCTTCTCTGCCCAATTTTTTCTGTGTGGTTGAACCGCGGCGTTTGCATCGAATTTGTGTTGTTTATTTCTACTAGATTAGTCTTGATTTTATGGAAAATGGAATAGAAGAAAAGTAAAGGTTATGATTAAATTGAAATGTACATTGTTGTGTTATAATCATCAGGGTTGTAAAAGAGAGAGCTGACAGATGTTGAAACATAGCTTAAAATGAGCCAGACAGAAGTATCTAGAGCGGAACCTCCTCTTGTTCCGCTTGGGACACTGATTGGTCGTGAACTTAGGTCGGAGAAGGTTGAGAAACCGATAATTAGGTATGGACAAGCGGCTTTAGCCAAGAAAGGAGAGGATTATTTTCTAATAAAGACTGACTGCCAGAGAATTCCAGGAGATCCTTCAACATCTTTTTCAGTTTTTGCGGTATTGCTCATACTTGGATTATTACTAGTTACTAATTATGATTTTTTGCGGTTGGTATGACTTGAAAGACTTACTGAAACTTTGGATTTTTGGATAGATATTTGATGGTCATAATGGGATATCAGCTGCTATATTCACGAAGGAGAACTTGTTGAACAATGTTCTATGCGCTGTTCCAGAAGGTGCTAGTAGGGAAGAGTGGCTTCAGGCGCTTCCTCAGGCCCTGGTTGCTGGGTTTGTCAAAACTGACATTGAGTTCCAGCAAAAAGGTTTTTTTTTCTGACGTTTAGGTTGATTTCTTAGTTGATGTAGTTAGTAAAACCTTTGATTTTTTATTTTGGTGATCTCATTCTCTTTTGCAATTAACAGGTGAAAGTTCCGGGACAACAGTTACTTTTGTTGTGATAGACGGGTGGACTGTGACTGTCGCATCTGTTGGGGATTCTAGATGCATACTGGACACACAAGGTGGTGTTGTTTCTCTCTTGACAGTGGATCATCGCTTGGAGGAAAATGAAGAAGAGAGGACACGTGTGACAGCTAGTGGGGGTGAAGTTGGACGGCTCAATGTGTTTGGGGGCAATGAGGTTGAATTTCTGGCTGCTTTTCTTGTGACCATTTACTAGACATCAACTAAAATATGCTAATAATCTAACCGATGCTGAATTTCTGTGGGTTATCAGGTTGGTCCACTTCGCTGTTGGCCAGGAGGATTGTGCCTTTCTAGGTCGATTGGTGATACGGATGTAGGGGAGTTTATTGTCCCTGTACCACATGTTAAACAAGTGAAGGTGAGTCATTAGTGTGTCCTGAGCCATACTGACCTTTTTATTTGAAATTTCTCTGAGATAATTAATATCAAGTGCTTTCAGCTCTCTGATGCTGGTGGAAGACTTGTTATTGCTTCTGATGGTATCTGGGACACTTTATCGTCTGATGCCGCTGCAAAAGCTTGTCGTGGACTTCCAGCTGATCTTGCCGCAAAGTTGGTTGTTAAGGTTGCTTCACTTTCACTGCTAAGCTTAATGCCTTTGAGCTATATACTTTGTTGCTTAACATAGTGATTACATAGATTTTAACTTGGCTAACTTGGACGCTGTACAGGAAGCGTTAAGGTCAAGGGGTCTGAAGGATGATACAACTTGCTTAGTTGTTGACATTATTCCGTCTGTGCATCCTGTCTTACCTCCACTGCCACAAAAGAAGCACCATGGACTGAGCGGACTGATATTTGGAAAGAAATCTCACAATCTAGCAAGCAAATCATCGAAGCTTTCTGCTGTGGGAGCTGTGGAGGAGTTATTTGAAGAGGGTTCTGCTATGCTTGAAGAAAGGTTTTTTTTTTTCTCATACCCTTCTTCCCCTGCTTTGTGAATGTTTGTTTTCTCTAGCTGATATGGCTATTTTCCTGGAGTTAACATAACATAAGCCCAGATTTCAGCAATGACATGGGGGGGGGGGGAGGGGGGGGTTGATTTTCAATCCCACTGGGATAAGTTCTGCCCTTCCTCTTTTTGTTATAATGCCCTCTGGTTATCTCTGAACTCTATTGCATCAGAAAACAGCATCTTGTTATTTTGTCCTTAAGAGGGAATGTAGGATCTGCATTTTAATTTCACTATTTCACTACACAAGATTGAAGATGCATCAGTTTGTTCTAAATATCGCTTGATAATTCCAATCATGTAATTCAGTTTCATCTGCCTTGCACTTGGAGATGTCAAATCTCTTCTTTTGTGACCCTGTGATTGATGGAGGTAAAAATGGACCAACCTAAGAGTGTTTTTTTGAGAAATAGTATTTTCACTACACAAGATTGAAGATGCATCAGTTTGTTCTAAATATCGCTTGATAATTCCAATCATGTAATTCAGTTTCATCTGCCTTGCACTTGGAGATGTCAAATCTCTTCTTTTGTGACCCTGTGATTGATGGAGGTAAAAATGGACCAACCTAAGAGTGTTTTTTTGAGAAATAGTATTTTCTAGGAAAAGTGGTTATCACAATTTCCCTTTGTTTTGTTCCGAAAGAGTTGAAAAGTAGTTTTCCCTAGAATGGAAATAAACCTTTCCTTTTTCTCTTCTCCCCTCCATTTTCAATTTTTTTTTTTCCTGTAAGCTTTCTTGCTAGGAACCACAACAAAAGAAAATTAATCCACGATTGTGTTTTTCCTTGAAAATATTTTTCCATTGCAAATGTTTTCGTCCAACAAATGATACCGGCTTCAGAATTCGCTGTAAGTTCAAACATTGAATTCATCTGTTAGTGTTATCCTATACCAGGGCATAAAGCATGAAATTGACTTTACAATCAGCTCTTGCTACGGAAACTTGGAAATTTTCGTCTTAGTTGGCATTGATATCCGTTGTGCTAAATGCAATCATGTTTCTAAGGTCTGAAATTGAAAAAATATAGAGAAAATTGACCTACCACCTGCACTATTAATTAGGGGAAAGTGATTAGGCATTTTGGTCAAAATGTTAGGTGTTATAATCACTCTTGATCCTCCACTGCATGTAAAAACAAAACGTAGTGGTTTGCCTAGGTTGTATAATATTTTGTTGTGCAATCTATCATGAACTCATGGGATGAGATTAAAAAAAGGTTACCTGCATTTTAAATTGTAAATTCCTCCTTAGTCTTCCTTTGACAAAGTGAAAACAAGCTGATCTCGTGTCCATCTATTTCATATTTACGTGCTATAAAATCACTTGGTAGCCCCCCCCCCCCCCCCCCCCCCCCGGCCGGCCCGGCCGCCCCCCCCCCTGGAAAATGTCGATTCTGCCAGAGTGGCATGACCTTAGTTTGATGTCTAATTAAGTAACTATTTTTGTTTAAATGTATAGTGCTTGAGAGAGCAGTCTAAACGTTAAATGAACACTAATCTATGGGTTTTGAATCTGGCACTGAAATCTACAGGCTCGGAAAGGATTTTCCCATGAACCCTGAGTCTGGCCTTTTCAGATGCGCAATCTGCCAGGTGGATCAACCAACAAATGAAGGTCTATCTCTAAATTCTGGGACATTTTTTTCACCCTCGTCAAAGCCATGGGAGGGGCCTTTCCTTTGTGCTAATTGCCGAAGGAAGAAAGATGCCATGGAAGGAAAGAGGCCGATCAAGCCTACAATTTCCATCTAACAATTAATCTGGTGATATAATCAATTGTTTATATATTCTTTCTTTTTTTTGTCTGGGAAGTGTGAGCATGTTTTCGTCTCTCCATCGTGTGTCTTGTAGATTTGTGTAAGAAGTGAGATACAGAATGGAAGAAAGTTCAGTAGTTGATTTTTCCCCAGACTTCTTTTTAACAGCTTGTGTTAGGTTATGAGTTTCTGCTCCGTTTTTGGATGTACTGACAAAGAGACTTGACTGTTGTGTGATCTTGTATGTGAAACTAGATCGTTCGTTAACAGCTTTCATATGTAAGTAACTCAGTAAATGATAGCAAATTGTATGGTAACTTCTTTGGTCTTTAGCTTGATGTTCAGATCCAAAACTGTCAATTTTTTTTTTGTTTCTTTTTTTGACTTTATAGTTTATACTAAATCTAATGTTCAAAGAATGAGATGGGGTTAAATGTCAAACGACTCCTGTGAACTGTGAGCGAAGCAGCATTCTTGTGTTAGTTCTCTGTTCACGATATGTTAAAATTTAAATTAATCGAGTTTTATTGTCTCGCCAAGACGTGTGTATCCTACATTCTTGCCTGTTGATAGTTCATACATGTACCAAGTACCAACATATTCGACTGATTGGAAGAAATGACATGTGAATTGAATTTTAGCAGTCATTTTAGGAGAAAGATGGCCCCTTCATGTTGGAGTAGTGCGTTTTTAGCAGCCACAAAACCTGCCAGAAGTTAAGTAGTATATTTGAGGAAGGGCAAGATAATCTTGTATTAATTTACTATTTCTGTTCCTCGTGAGTGATTGCTGTTTTGTGTTATGAGCTCAATTTTCCCAAATATCAATGCTTGTTTGGTTTATATCCAAAAAACATGGAAATGAAAGTTCTTTGGCAGTGGAAAACAATCTAGTTATTTGGTAGACCGAAGGTTGAGCCACTTTCGAGGAATTGTAGAGTTAACTTATACTCCTTCCGTCTCATAATATAGTGCTTGTTTATCTCTCTTAAGGTCAAACTTTAAAATCTTTGACCAAATATTCTCATTAATATATACAAAAAAAAAAAAAATACTCATGTAAGATCTTTTGGGTTCGCCTCAATGTGTATTCTCATAATACTAACTTTTTATATTATTTATTAATACGGAATTGAAGATATTGAAGGTCAAATGTATATCTTTGAGACGTGCAAAAAAAGCAAAGACTATATTATGGGATGGAGGGAGTAAGTGTTATCTTTCATACTCCACCAAGCAATTATTTTTTATACTAATCCGGAAGTAATATCTCATCGGCATTACAACTTTCTAGAAAGTTGCACTCTTTGTCCAACCTCATGATGAGAGTCTTGTTATATTTGTGTTAATGTGAGTTCTTAACATATTATTTCTTCATAATGTCATCAATATGTAATCATATATTTCTCCGTTCAAGTAAATGCAACAAATGCACTTTTTCACTATTCACACTTTTCACTTTGACTAAGATTTGTGATTTATACATAATGAAAAACATAGTCAAGTGGGATCTTGTTAGATTCGTCTCGTGACATACTTTCATGAAATGTATTTTTTATAATTTTTACTTATATGTAATTATGGATATTTGTGGTCAAAAATATTACCTCGAGATGCGTAAAAGTTTATTTGTTGCATCTAATTCGAAGGAGGAAGTATATATATTGAGTCATGTCATTAAATCCATTTTGCATATTCTATGAAAAATTTCATTTAAGACTTCGTTAGTTCCAAAATATTTGCTAAGGTTAAGTGAGGCGCCTCCTCTCCCTTTTTTCTCTCTCTCTCTCCTCTCCCACAAAACCCTAATTTTAACCTAGGGGCTACCGCCACCCTTTGGGCGGTGGTAAGCCCGTTTCTCCTTTTGTTCTTAGTTTTTTATGTTAATGTTTTTAATAAAGCTTCGTCTCTCTTTAATAGAGAGTTTTTCTACCCATTTATTGGGTTATATCTACCCATATATTGGGTTTTATCACTCTCCTTGTGAGAGTTTGGAGACTTTGTTTTTGGGTTTTTGTGTAATTCAAAAGTTGATTTGTTGATTGAAATTTGTGCGGGGTTGCAACGGATGTCGAGAGATTGCGTTTATAATCACTTGAATTGGATTCAGTTCTACTTCAAAACTACAAAAGATCGATAGACCCCTTGCGAAGAGGCTGCGTCGGACAACGATGTGAAAGACGAGGGTTTTCGAAGTGTTAGATCTACTCAACGATCGTGGTTTTGTCATATTAGAATTGTATTTATTTCATTTTGATATGTATTTTTTTAGTTTTGACTTCTATTGTAGATGTCGTATGACTTTGAATCAATGAATTAATTTTTAATTTCAAAAAAAAAGTTCCAAAATATTTGCTAAGGTGTGACTTTCAACTGTTTCACATGTTTTACTATTAATAAATTGAGTTTTTTGAGGATATACCAGGGATAATAGGGCAGTTTTGTAGGGATATACCTCACTAAATTTTCTTTGTAGGGATATACCAACCTAAATATAAGTTTTGTTAAAATGTCACAAAAACACTATTTTCGGCGAGAAAGTCAAATTTTCGGCCTTTGACTTGGTAACTTAACCCTAATTTATACTCTATAGTACAAATTCAAACCACATAGTACAATTGAAGAACACAAGAAGTAAATTGAATTGAGATTAAAGCTAAAATAAGACATCATACCTTGCAATTGATGATTTTGGGTTGCTCTTTCTTGCTGAATTGAATATTGTTCTTTTTCAAGGTTTAAGGAGAGGAAAATGTTAAAGGAGGGGGTTGGTTATTAAGGAAGGGAATCCTTAAGCAAAATTGTTAAAAAAAAAAAAATTAATAGTATGTGCGTGGTTGAGGTGGTAAAACACAACATTTGTAAACTTCACTCATGAGTCGCGAGTTCCTACCAAGTCAAAGGACGAAAATTTGACTTTCTCATGGAAATAGTGTTTTTGGTACTTTTTAACAAAACTTAAATTTAGGTTGGTATATCCTCACACAAAAAAAAAAAAATTAGTGAAGTATATTCCCACAAAATGTCCTATTACCCTGTTATATCCCCCACAAACACTCTAATAAATTACAACGTCTATTAATTTGAAGTTTTTGGTCTTGTGATCTTGTCCCATATTAATTTCAAGGATTTTTTGTCAAAAAAGCTACTATTAATTGCAACTTTTTGAAAAAACTACCTAATAAGTCTAATTTTTAAAACTACCTTTTATCATATTTTTTTTTGTTAGCACTATCAATACACAGTAAACTTAAGTAATTTCGTCTAGTGGGCCCCACTTCACAATTCCCTTAACTTCTGTTTCCAATTCATTCGACATCCCTCTTCCCCAGTTCTCTTCAAACACCATTCTCTCTCATCTCATCTCTTCACATCACACCATTTTCTCTCATCTCTTCCACCATTCAAATAAGTTGAAGAAGGCCAACAAAATTCGCCAGTTCCCAAGATATTAGGGTATTGGGGTTTTGTGAAGTTTATCAAATTCACCAAATTACTCTTGGGCCCACTTTGCTTGCTTTTTACCATGTGCTTTTACTGATGTTGATGCTTAATGTACTGATGGTGTGTGAGAAGAATCAAAGATGATGGGGGCAATTTGCAATTCACCAAGTAAAAGGAAGGAGAAAGAATAAATTTTGGTTGACATTGAATATTGGAGTATGAGGTTGGTGGTTCTAATTCAATAAAGGGGGAAAGAAGACAAACCCATGAAATTAAAAATGGAGGGAAATGGATAAGTGGGACCCACAGACGGAATTACTAACAGATACTGTCTATTGGTAGTGTTAACAAAAAAAATGATAAAAGGTAACTGTTTTAAAAATTAGACTTATTAGGTAGTTGTTTTCAAAAAGTTACAAATAATAGGTAGTTTTTGACAAAAAATCCTAATTTCAAATATGAAATATTCTAGAATAATCCTAATTTTGAGCAAGATCTTTCCAAATTGTTCGCATAAGCATGTAATATCGTTTTCTTCCATCTCTTTTCCTCCCCTCTACGGCTCTACCCCTTCCTCAACAACTAGCTGAGTGACAAAATGACCATTGATCAGTAGCTTCATAGGGTCATAAGATCTAATAATATCCTTTAAGCAGTACCACCACTATTTCTCCAAAAACATGAACAACTATCTCAAACCCGTAACCACCATTTACACGAAGCTTCATCCTCATCGATCAAAAGAAAGAATTTCCCGCCTTTCCTCTACCACCATGCTCAAGTCAAGTAATCAACACATTTATGGCAGCTTAAAATCAATAGAGATTTAATTTATAAAATTACACTATGTATGAAAATGTTCAAAATAGGAACAACAAATTGAAATTTCCCAATGAAATATACAAGAAACAACAAAAAAAACAGAAGGATTATAACATAAATAATCGGGTAATTATTATTTTTAATTATTCTAAAGTTTTCAACAATTTTTTTATATAAGGAAAGAAAAACTTAACCAAATCTCCCTAATCAAAGCTAACTAAAACATCCCTGACGAATGATAAGAGACATTTAGAGATTTTAGTACGTGTATTTAGGACCCCTCAATTTTGTATAGTATATTTCTAGAGTAAACATATTTTTTTTTTTTAAGAAACTAACTTCATATTGTTACAAAAATGCCATCATTTCTTAAAAAAGATTCAGGTAGTACATTGAATTTGAACGAGGAAGCTGGAAAATAAAAGTGTGTTATGTTGCTCACTTGTTCTTGCTCGCTGAAAGATGAGGAGAAAATCTGGGTTCGGAGCTGCTGCTCTTCTTTCTCTCTCTTCCACTTCACTCCCTCTCCGTCTTCGTGTTCGTGGAGCTCAAGGTAATCTTACAATATTACAATAAATTACTCCAATTTTACAAGAGATGTTGATGAATATGATGACCCTCGATTGTTCCTCAAATCAGTGAAACAACAATGTAAATTAGGGTTTACTAAAATTGATCATGCTGTTTACTGCAATGTTGAAGATGAAACCCCACCCCCCTTTTCCACTGTCATTTCTCTCTCTAGGCAGCTGCTGTTATCATGTCTCCGTCCAAATGTTTATTCCCTTACTATTCTGGCTAATTGCTATTGTCGTTTGGCCCATGTTGATTTCGGGTTTTCGGTTCTCGCTTGCATCATTAAGCTTGGCTATCAACCTGATATTGTCACCTTTGCTACCATCATTAATGGCCTCGTTCAATCCGATCACTTAGACCAAGCTGTTCAATTGTTGGATAAAATTGTAAAGCTTGGGTTTCAGCCCGACTTGGTTGTCTACGGTACTATGTTCAAAGGTCTCTGCAGGACTGGTAACAATGATGCTGCTCTCAAACTGCTCCGGAACATGGAGTCTCATGGCCATTATACACCTAATGTTGTGATTTATAGCACCGTTATCGATAGTCTTTGTAAGGATCAGTTATTACCTCAGGCCCTCAGCCTTTTTGCTGAAATGAAAACCAAGGGCATCCGACCTAATGTTGTCACCTATAATACCTTAATCAGAGGCATGTGCACCTTGGGGCAATGGAAAGATGCTGAGGAGTTGTTGACGGAGATGTTGGGGAGCAATATAACTCCTGGAGTTGACACCTACAACACATTGATTGACATGTATTGTAAAGAAGGCAAGGTTGGGGAAGCAAGGGCTATATTTAAATCCATGATTAATAGAGGTCAGGTGCCTAATATCATCACTTACAATGCTTTGATAGATGGATATTGTTTACGTGGTCAAATGGACAAGGCAGCAAGGCTTATAGATTTAATGATCAAAGATGGCTGCAAACCAGATGTCGTCACCTTCAATAGCTTAATGAATGGATATTGCAAGTCAAATAGGCTTAACAAAGCAATTAGCCTTTTTCAAGAGATGTTCCTTAAAGGATTGTTCCCTAATGTTGTCTCGTATAACACTATTATTGATGCTCTATGCAAGGACAATCAACTCTTATATGCACGACAGCTTTGTGAGGAAATGAAATGTCATGGACTAAAGCCAGATGTAATCACATATAATTCATTGCTTCATCGCCTATGTAAGAATGCACAGATTGACGAGGCAGTGCAATTCTTTAAGGATATGAAAAACTTGGAGGTGCTCCCTAATATTATCACGTGCAATACCTTGATTAATGGCCTGTGCGAAGCTGGACGACTTGGAGAAGCAATGGACCTCTTCTCTTTTCTCATAGCTAAAGGGCTGCATGATGTGTATTCCTACAACATAATGATCAAAGGGTTTTGCAAAAAGGGTTGTTAACTGATGCTGATGAACTACTCAAGAAAATGGAGTACAATGGATGTCATCCTGATGAGTGCACCTACAATACTATTATCAGAGGATTCCTGTATGGCAAGGATGTCAGCAAGGGTTTAGAACTTGTCCGGACTATGAGAAGCAAAAATTTTGCAGCTGATGCTCACACAACTTCGTTATTTCTTGGTTTACTGTCTGATCATTCTCTTAGTGTCTCGGACAAGGCTTTACTTCGAAATTTTTTCAAGATTTGAGTAATTAGATATTTGGCCTTTAATGATACGAATTGTAGTTATGCTAAGGCTCTGATTTGCTGGTCACAGAATCTACGTTATCTAACATAATGATCTCACCTCTTTTTTACTTGCATTTTAAAGCTTTGAGGAATGCATTTTGAGGATTGCAAATTCTTCATAAATCACAAGTTATCCTATTATTCTCACTTCTATATTACAGCTGCAGAGAACTCAAAAGATTTGCGGAGTCATACGCTTGGTCTTCTAGTTGAGTTATCTGAATGGTTTTTCTCTGCTTTACGGTTTTGGAATCTCTTCTCTGTTTTCCCTGTTACATGTTCTGACCATATTGAGATTCTAACTGGAAGGTTGTAAACTTTGGTGGGCTATAATATTCTGATGTTTACAATCATCTTAGAATTGCTGTGTCTCTGATGGCCCAACTTTTCTCAGTTGGTTCCTGATCATGTTGATCATTCAAGCAGTGTGAGCAATCAATCGATCAATTGGAAGTCGGTCAATAATTTTTGCTTCAAGTACCTTTTTCTTGTGTGGAGAATGATCAATCAGCCTATAATTGCTTGTCGAGTTATGTGATTTCATGATGTTCATCCTCTATTGCTATGATTGGTCGGATTCCAAGAAATTTAAAGGTCATGCTAAGACCAAACTTACTTAAATACAGAGTTTAGACATCAAAATTTATGTGATTGTATTTGTAAACTAGAATGTCATGGCATCATCAAGTAGTAAGGTACTAGCCTCTCAAGTTTTATTTTCATGATTTAATATAATATATTTGCTAGTTATAGTTGTGTAGTAACTATTGCTAAACTCATGAGAATATGAGATGCACGGATTGTGTAATAGGATTTTAGATGCACATTGGACATGAAAACTTTCTTTTATGAGGGAATCACCGTTTGGAGGAAATCAGATTAGAGAGGTCATATGTCACAGCTAGTAGGATGAAGTTGGAAGTCTCAACATTTTTGTGGGGTAATGAGGTTGAAGTTCTTCTGGCTGCATTTATAATGACCACTTCACTGAAGTACATTAACTACAACCTACACTTACAATGCCACTGATGATACATTTTCTTGTAGATTTTCACGTCGTGAGTGTCAGCCATGAGGATTATGCCTAACTGATGATGATGTAGGAGAGTTCCTTGTCTCCCTACGACATTATTAATAAGCAAAAGTGAGTGTTTGATGTGTCAGCCATAAGGATACTAGTACTAGGTCACTTTGTGACTTCTATAACATTATTGAAAGAAGTTGTGAGAGTTGGAAACAAGGATTCGCCAATTACAGTACTTACTTGTTTATTGTGCATTACTGTGAACATATCATTGATTTACTATAGCGCTGTTCTGCAACTTAATACTGTGTGCTACGAGATGGATATCATGTTGTATGCAATGTTTTCCAGGTCTGTAGAACTATCCTCTTCTTGAAACTAAAATCAATGCTGGTGGAGTGGCTTATTGTTTGACAGGCACGAAAGCGCGATTTGTAAGAAACAAGAAAAGGCTGGGAACTTCAGTAGGCGAAAGCAAAACTGAAGGAATAAAAGAATGACAGTTTTTTACAGAACCTGAGACTGAAAGGTTAGCTTATGATATTCTTCACGAAGGCTATTTTTCATTGTAACTAAACTTGTTATATATGTACAATGGTACATTAATAAGATTTTAAAGATGCTGTGAGTAATTAGGACTCAGTTAGTTTCCATCCATTTTTGGGTCCTTGATGACTATTTTGATAATATTGGGGCCTTTACCTCTAAAAAAAGAACAAACATGAAGTACATGTAGGTCCTGTGATGTTTGGCTCTTCAACTTTTTCTTATTTCAAAACATAAATTTGCTGTTGTACCCCCAAAACTAGCAATAACTGAAAATATCAGAAAATTGGGATTTAACAAAACAAACCAGAAGCAAATTATTATTGATAATATCATATGGTTTGATAGAGAAATATAAAATTAACATCACATGACAACCAAAAGTTGTGCGTAATTTATGTAGATCCTTCATCTTAGGAAGGATTATATAGTCATGTATACAGATTGCAATTTAATCATCATCTTCTTCAGTCTTGTGAAGGAACTCAATTCTTTTATCAATAAGCTCTAAAGTCTTATCAGCCACCAAGCACAAATCCATTGTATCCTTCAAACTCAACCCCTCAAGGCTCGTCACTCCACCAAGGCACTCATGCATCAGTTCAGACATCTCCCTTTCCCTGTTCTCATCCCTTATCTTCTCCAACTGCTGGCTCGCTTTCGCAATCCTTTGCCTCAGGTAGGTCTCCTGGTCTAACATCTTTTTCTCCTGCTCCTCTTGGGAGAGGTTCATGAACCTCGCAAGCACGCGGCGTGCCCCAACCTGACTCGGCCAGACCTCAGGACGTGCATCGTAAGGGCTGTAGATGATGGCACAAGCATCTACCCCGCATAAGGTGGTGAGCTCCTCCACCTTCTTTAGCAGCCCCTTCTTTCTCTTCTTGAAGGTTGCTTTCCTTGCTGAGTCATTGGCTATGTACTCAAGCTTCACCTTGTTCCTAGTCATTTTTTTATAATTAAAAAGGTCCTAAAACTTTGGGAGATTTAGGGCAAAATTATGAGTACATTTAGTGTGTTTTTAGCTCTAGGAGTAAGAGGTATATATAGATGGTGGAGGGTTTTCGTTGCGCAATACTAATAATGATACTAGTATCCCCTAAAAAAATGATAGTAGTATAATAATAATACAAGGGAGTATTAATTCATTTTATTTTGTGTTATATGCACTATATTGCCAAATTCTAATGTTTCACTTTAACCCCATTCTCACTTATATGCAAACAAACGTATTATTATATAGGATCTTGTTATATTCAAAAGAATTTCTATGATTATTTATGTAAGTAATTAAAGATATTTATGGTTAAAAGTTAGTCCTAGAAACTGTTAAAAGCAAATAAGACAGATAATGTGAACCTAGTATATGGAGATAGTAAAGAGAGCTTTTCTCTCAAGGGTTGCACTTCATCAGGGGCCAAAGAGGAGAATTAAGCTATTTAATTTGATGTTTAAAGTTGGAAAATGATCAATATATTCAGCGATTTTGAAGAGAACCGTTGGCTTCCTGGTTTCCTAATCACTTTCTTAAAGTGTGAGAAACATTTCCCTCTAGGTTCAATAAAAATAATCTGGTCTTGAAATGTTTCCAATTAGGTACATGGACTCGTGATCATCCAAAGTTGTTATAATATCTGAGTGGATACTGAAACGGTAGCCAAAAATTACTAAATTACTATGCCAGAACTCATAAGGCTCTAAGAAATTTCAAGCCTTGGAATGAGTTTTTATATTTGGGTTCTTTTACGTTATATCGCTATGTTTCTTCAGTTTTTAGTTTTTACGTTATCCCTTAACTATTTTCAAAATTCTACACAGTTTTCTTCTACTTACCTTTTCTAAAGTGTGATGCCGTCCCCCGTCGTAACTAGACGTTATTAAATTCGTTAACTTTTTGCACTCTAGTGGAACTAATTGAACTATACATAGTTTATCTTTTGTAGGAAATATTTATAAGTTTAAATGGTTCCACTAAATTTCAAGAAGTGAACTGGATTAAGGATACATAGTTAACCGCGGTGCATTGTGCATTCAAAAATGTTAGTTGAAGAGCATTGTGTACAATCCTATAAATAGATTTTTATTAATATACAGGATCAAACAAAATCACCTGGTACAACAATAATGGTTGATCGAAAAACATAACCTTGTTCAAATATTATTTTTGTTAATATTATTATTAGAATATACTCTATGGGGTCTGTTAATTGTCCTACTAGGCTACCATGACTTCAGGATGCACTTCGTGGAGTTTGTTAATTGTCCTGCCATGACTTCATGATGGGAGATCTATTACCCCGTATCCAAAATGTCTGAATGCAGGTAATATATGGCCTTCAATTTTGGCTATATTGGGATTGTTTTCGAACTTTTTTAGGCCCGACAATATTTTTTAACTGGAATATTCCTAAATTCCTTGGGATAGCTCCAGGATGGTCGAGACTTTGTGCAATGCCTCAAAATTCCGTTCACAACTTGTTTAATATTTTTTTAGTTCCACCTGAAATGTCTCCATAGGCCACTATATGTCCTAGCAATGTATTTATTTGGGACTCTCGGGTGCTTGAGACTCTCTACATTGCCTCAAAATGTATTTCACGATTTACCATTCATGACCTGTGATTTGTATAACATTCATATCTTTGATCCTACGTTTTACATGCCTCATCTTGCTTAATAAGACTATCTTTCCATACTTGGCATTTTTCTTATGGAAAAGGCCTCCATAACTTGCCTTGAAAGCATGTTTGGGGTTCCTTATGAGCTGGTATGAGCCACTCCGCCACTTATAATACTATGTCGCATATTTGAGTCGCCCACAAAGGATTCAACATGCCAATCGGTAGGAATTGTACATCATATCAAAGGCGTCCCTCACGACGAAATTGTCATGTTGGCTTAGCCTACCGCACAAGCCCTTGGGGGCGGAAACCCTGATGTAGGACGACAATAAAGCTATTGGTGGATGCATCACTTTTGGCGCAAATTTTCTTTGAGCCATAATCCAATGCACTATAGCTTCCCGTCACTGGCTTTTCAACCAAGCACAATTATCAATTACAGTTTTGGTTTTTTAGTACCTTAAATACTGCAACTCCTAATTATCCAAGATAGGTAATTTGAGTTGCCAAACATAGTATTTGTATCGGTCTAAGTGATACCATATCACCAAAAGCTTCTACCGGATTCAAATTGAAAACGAGGACTATGATAAGCTTGTATCTTCAAGAATATAATCAAGAGCTAATAACTAGAAGGGCACATCAGAGCCGGAAGCTACTGAACTTACAAATTTGTACTAGTACAGGAAAGAACTTAAGTAGATTTGCATTTCAGATAAAACATATATCGAACAGTTGCAAGAGACTCGACTATAGTGTAGATATGTTTCTAACAAGCAAAGCTATAGCCGTTAAAGAAACAAGTCAGTTCTCTACATATATCAGGCACTAATGTTGATGTTACTGCAATCCTTCCCCTGGAAATATAATGAAGACATAGATGGTGAGTATGCTAACCTCAGAAGCATATTTCAGTCAAGTCAGAAATATATAGCAGATGAAATATAATTGCAGTGCTCACTATTCTCCAGCCTACCCTAGAAACACAGAAAGAGCAAAACTTACGTAGCTCCTCAAAGGGAATACTGGTAGTATTTTCTCCGGGCTTTACAAGGCGAATCTTACCTAGCAATATGAGACAAAAGGGAAAAAAAGAAGATAAGAATGTAGCTAGGTTCTGCATATAATTTGTATTATGAAGCAATCTACAAAGTTCACATAAATATTCCATACGACAAGCATGTTTTTGAACAGCTATAACGCATGCATGCAGTATAACCAGATTTACCTGATTCGCTAAAAACACCAAGGAAGCAATCCAAAAAAGTGATTTGGTACATGCAAGTGGTATACTTCTAGCCTAATTTAACAAAACTAGGTAGCGGAATGTGTTCCCATACCCATTGTCGTACAATGAATCAGGTAATGTTAAGTATAACCTATAGCATGATTGCACACCAAATAAGTTCAAGATTCATTAATCGATTTTTGGACTGGCCGCAAATTCCTACACCGCCACCAGGAGCTTAAAAAGGGAGTAAAAGAAGAAAAAGGACTATGATCAAGTTGTTTCAAAACATAACTTAAAAAATCTTAAATAAGGCCAAAAACTAAATAGCTATGCACACAAATACAGAAGTATCTATAACACAAAATGACACTAATCTATAACACAAAATGACACTAAAGAGTGTAAAAAGTTTATCTCACAGGACAATTAAAGAGCGAGTATGACACAATGAAGTAGAATAACCATAGTTCTATATATATAAGAGAGGTTAACTTGGAGAGCACTCAATAATATTTGATAGTAACTTGCAAAAAGTGCCACCCATGATTGTGAAGTTCCAAACACTGCAGCTTCAAAGCTCCAATGCAGCCATGGGTTTTTAGTCAACCAATATTTGCTGACCAAGGCTCGCTCATAGATTATAAGCGAGTATTTAGATGATACTTTGTTATGGAGTAGCAGACAGTGTAACAGGAGTGCCTGTAGTACAATATATGCAAGCATCATTCTCACGTCCTCTTGAGTGCTTGAAGCATTAAGCAACATCACTTGCACGCAAGATTGACAAACCTCTATCCCTATGTAGCTATTTGATGTTTCTTTACCATGTCCAGAAGAATCATTATCAACTACTCCTACTTATCTCCAAATATAACCTCTCCTAACATTGTCAACCACACAACTAAGTGGAAGGATACTTGAAGAGGAATTTTATACTAATACTACTTTGTTCTAGTAAACTCAAACCAGTCACAAGTGTCTTTATTCATATTGAATTTCAAAACATTCTAAAGGCTGCATATGCGATACATAATCAGAATAATGACTAATGCAAGTGTCAAATCATAAATAATGTAACAGAGGTGTGGCAGCAAAATGAAGCATCAATCACTCGATTCTACAGGTGGAGCTAACAAAGCTAACCCAATATGACAAACCAACCTAAACTGAACATGATAACAGCGGCCATGGTTAAAATTTAAACTTGTTTGATTAAATGGGTTGACACTTGACCCAAAAAGCTGTTTAACTAAATGGGCAAGGTTTGGGTGGACATTTCCACCCCCAAACTAACCTACTTCAACTCATTAACACACAAATATATAAGCACCCCAAGTATAACAAGGGTGAATGTGAAAGTTGGCCAAAAGAAAAGGGAAACGGTAGACCGATCATGCATATAAGAAACTCCAAACATGCATGCAGTTTACATTCTCATTTCTTTAGCAATTCTCATCCAAAACAGATATTTTAGCCGAACATGTCTTTTGACATTAAGGCTTTGGCATTGTTGTATATTCAAATTGTGTAATATAAGAGGTCACACGTTCAGGTAATCTGCTTAATCAGATCTTCAAGTTCAGTTGACGTTTTCAAACCATATATGAAGATTTTGGACTTCTGGTTGAACATTTTCAACGATTTGATATCAGAGCAGCTAGAAAAAGCCTTTAGCAGGTCCACATTTATGGTTTAGCGGAAGCAATCTGGACTCCAGCACAAGTGCACAACAATGTAACAAATGCTTCTTTCCCTTCTCTTCTTATAGATTAACATGTTTGAAACAAGAAGTGAAATCATTAGAATTTTAAATGGTGGAAAAGTAGCAAGCACTTACCAAAAACATTAAACATTCTGCAAATAGACTCACACCTACAATCTAAAAATCCCAGGCTAATTTGCAAAAAGACGTTTTACAAACTTATCTATGCGTCCAATAATCAGTTTCATAATTCCTGAATCTCAATGATGCTTTAGCATGGTCTTGTTTCACATGTCCAAAGATGTAAAGGAAAATGAGGCACTATAACAAATGTGGTGGCACTTTCTTCTGCACATCATAATCCATAAAGGAGTCCACTAGGGTAAAGTGTAAAACATTCTCGTAGATGAAAGGCTTTCTGAATTCCTCTCAAACAGAACACACCTCTTAACATAATCTACAAGCCCTGACATAAATGAGAGGACACATCCTCGCAATTGCAGGTTACAAATACTTTTTTTCACATGAACCTAACTACTATAGTACTATTCCAATGATGTATAAAGACATATCAAGCAGTGGCATTTACAACAAATTAAAAAGAATCTGCTTACAGTAGCAAGCACATTAAAGAGCTTGACATTATCATTTTTTTCACACATTACTTTCAAATTCCATCTGAGAAAACTTGTAAAGCAAAGTGAAAGGATAATATAGGACTCTATTAAGGGATGCATTCAAACCAATACCAAACTCTTTGTACTAAAGAAAAGATAAATTACAAAAGAGTGAAAGACATACCATCATAGCGAACGCAGATTTCTGGCAATTTCATAACTTCACCAGTGACAACTTTATTGTAGACTCGAATTTCAATGTCACCCTCGACATAAACTGAAGAACTGCAAATTTGTTCAACAACTCAGTAATATCACATACAGTAGAGAGTGGTGCAAAAATATACACCGAATTATCGAAACATACTTCGTGACAAGTTGCTGAACAGCATATGCACCAAGTGCTTCATTATGGACAACAACGCGATGCCATTGGGCTGGTTTGGGCGAGTCTTTTGCACTTAATGATCTGTGGTCCCACAGGCCTCCTGTTCCAACGCTAAAAATCGTCAAGGTTCTTCCACTTCTTAAGAGTTTCTGCACAGGGCTTTGACGAACTTTCCCACATAGGATTGCCTAACAAACAACATGGAGTCAAAACCTTTATCTAACATAATCCCGGGGTTCTAGGCAATAAGGGTAGAAAAAGGAAACTAGTTGCAGCAAATTTCCAACTTACTAAACATTCATGAGGAAAAGGGTCCAGTTTTTTTTTAAAAAAAATCTTCAGAAGTTAATGGGAGCACCTTCCCCTCCCGAATTAGAAAAAAAAAAATCCTTCAATTGTGGAAAACTGCCAGGTGAAACAGGCAAATTCGTACATGCAAGTGGTATACTTTTTCGCTAATTTAACAAAAGTACAAAATTAGGTAGCGAATTACCAACTCATGCCACGAATTAGGTTACTTTGATGATGAGAAAAGGAAAAATTCAATCATACAGTACAGTAGTATTCCTTTTCAGATAAAAGAAACAGCAACCAGTATGAATACCTTCCAATAATTAGTAAATTCTGTGAAGAAAATAAACCAAATACCTTATGAACACCCCTGAAATTCCAACCCCTCTTGGGATCTACACCTTGCGGTACTGGTTCTCGCTTCGCCGGAATAAACTCATCATGTATATCATCTGCTTCACTGTTTTTAACACCATCATTATCACCATCACCACCAAATGATGCCGTCGAGAACCAGAGCTTCGAGCTCCTTTGAGCTCCAGATACTATATCATCCCAATTCACAAGAACATTCACATATATCATCACATTTCACAAAAGCATTCACATTTATCATCCCAGTTCACAAAAAGATTCACATATATCATCACAGTTCACAAAAGCATTCACATATATCACCCCAGTTCACAAAAACATTCACATATATCATCACAATTCACAAAAGCATTCACATATATCATCCCAGTTCACAAAAACATACACATATATCATCACACAATTCACAAAAAAAAAATCACAAAAATGAAGTAAAAAAGCACTATAACATGCATTGCACACCACCCATTTGATAAAATGTCACTAAGAAACTATACTCATATGATAAATATATAATGAAACCATCCAATGTTTTCAGAAATTCTAGCTAAATATCTATATCAATTATAACCCAGATAACAAATTATTACATATAAAGCTCCAATTGAAAGACACAAAAGAAACAAATATGATGATAAAAATGACTGAGAGATTGCAGTATTTTCGTGGGTGAATATAAGAGAGAAAAATATACCAAGAAAAGAGGTAGATCTTGCAGAGGATGTAATATGGGTTGCAAATTTGGCAGCGAAAGACGACATTATTATGAACTTCAAAGGAAAACACTTTGGAGATCAATATAGGAGACCAAACAAGGGTTTAACCAGGGTTTTCTTGGCCCTACACCTCTTTGTGCAATTGCTGCAAAACGACACTCAGTAATATTCAAAACGCAAGTTTCATTTTTGTAATAAAAATATATATATTTTTTTTTATAATAACCACCATATGTTTTACCCATTTAGAGAATAACCACCTTATACTTTTTTTTTTTGTATTTTACCACTTTAAACTTCTTAAATTTCACCACCACTTAATATATTTCATCCGAAATTTCGAATTTTTCCTTTTCTTCCTCTCTATCCCTCCTCGATATGTCCAGGTAATCTTTGAAATTTCTTTGTAGATTGAATTACAAATTAATATATGAATTTACCTTCTCCTAATTGTAGATTTAGTAGGAAGAATTTTGAAAATTGAGAGAGATTGGGCGAGGTTTAAGGAGTAATAGAAGAATCATGAAGTTATAGGGTGGAATCGAGGGAAATCAATAGGTGGGCCATGTTGGATGGAAAAATAGACATAAAATATTAAGTGGTGGTGAAATTTAAAAAGTTAATAAAGTTCAGGTGGTAAAATAAAATAAAAAATATAATGTGATTATTGTCAAAATAGGTAAAATATAAGGTGGTTATTATATAAAAAAAACCTAAAAAATGAATATCGTGATTCGTAATAATCACCTGATGTTAATTTATTTTTATTTTTTTTGGTAATGGGTGCTAATCCTAAGGATTGTCTGTCTTTATTATGCTAATTTCAATTTTGTAGATTTTCTAATTCTGCAGTCTTCATTTTTATTTGATTATATGTTAACAGTAATTTTTTTATATAATTAGATTTTTTTTATAATGAAGTATTAGTTTGTAACCACTTCCATTACAAATATGAAATATGCTATACTTACAGAGATATGTTGTTTTCATTTGAAATATACAAAAAGAAGTAACTCAATAGAAATAGAATATGGAATTGTTTAACAAGAAATTAATTTAGATTTATTGGTTGGATTTCCATTTCCCAATTAAATTTACAACGTATGTTCTTTTAATTTGAGTTGTATGTTTTTTTATGAATATGTATTACACATTCTCTAATTTTTTGTACTTTACTGTATTTATGTAACATTTTAACTTTTCTACTATTTACTTTCTTTGTTTCTTTTTAAATGCAACATTTTAAATTTTTGCACTATACATACCTCACTTTGACCATATCTTTTACTAATATATAAAACTATTTGTTTCAATTATTCTCATAACATTAAATTCTTATGATATTAATAGATATATAGTAAGAGAAATTAATTGTCAAAGTTGTGCATTAGTAACGTGAAAGTCAAACTGTTGTACTTATTTAGAAAAGAGAAGTATATATTAACTTTGACTATGTGTTTCATTAATATTATCAAAGAATGTTATCATTTCCCATAAAGAAACAATGTTAGATAAGTCTCCACGTTTATCTTGAAATTATTAACTTTTTCTTTACTCATAGATAATTAAAGACATTAAATAAAGTATACGTTGGCAAGTTTAAAGATCAGAATGTTACATTTTTTTAAAAATAGACATAAATTTATGTACATTCTAGGTCTTAGAAGAAGTCGTGCGCTGATTCGTGAAATGGAATATAGACTCTATAAAAAAAATAGAATATCCAACTTATAAAACAAAGTCTTACAACTCGTTTGGTTAGTAGTCATAAATGTTGGTAATAGTATTATAGTAATACATTGTATTACAAATTTGTAAAGTAAATCTCATGACATTACCTATGGTAATGCTACTTCGTCCCAAAATGTTTATGTTCCTCCTAAAATTTCATTACCATCCATTATCACTTGGGAAAGTGGTATTAGGCGGAGATGAAAATTTATAAAGGAAAACTCATGCTTTGTGATGAAGTTCCATGGTACTAAAATTAGAATTACAAAAACCCTTATCATTCCTTCTCTCTAGAACGCTCCCCAAAAAACTCCCAAACCCTAGAAACCCTAAGCAGCCCCCGCCGCCCCGCAGGCTCGCTGGTGGCCGTAGGACGCCGGCGAGCCTGCAGCAGTCTTCTTCGTCGCGTTAGTGTAGCCAAGTTTCCCATCCATTTCCCTTCCCCCGCCGTCGGTTAGGTTGTTTCTACCATCCCCCTCCCCGGTGCGTTTGGTTTTTGGTGGTGCGTTTTTGTCAGGTCTCCGCGTCGCTGTTTGGTTAGGTTGAGGTTCTTTGGATCTCCGCGTTGGTCATCCCCCTCCCCGTCACTGTCCATGGTCCCCGTCCCCGTCTTAGCGTCCCTGTTTAGTGTTGTAGCTATTATGGGCTCCCGCTCCCCCTCCCCTGTTTTAGTTTCGGGCTTCCCTTTCCCCTCCCCCTTGTTAGTGTCGGGCTTCCCTTTCCCCTACCCCCTTGTTAGTATCGGGCTTCCCCTCCCCCTCCCCCCTTGTTATGGTTGTTGACAGTAAGTCTAATTCTTTCTTAAAAGGTGTGTTCAATCTCCGAATAATAGGAGTGTGTTGGTTTTTTCGAGTTGCTAAAGATGTTATCAATGGTTGGTTGTGGCCATCGACAAGTAGTTATCAGTTGGGTCAGGATTGGTGGTTCAAGGTTATAACAGTAGAATATGTCGGTTTTTGGGACTATGTGCTGAGGGACAAGGTGCGTAAGCATGGACGAGGCGATGATAGATTTTCATGGTTGGGACGTTTGTTTTCCGATTTTGCAAATCGGAGGTGTGTACGAGAGCTTGGCTTGTTCGGCTCTCTTTTTAGCTTGGCATTGATATCAATTGTCTTTGCCTTGAAAACTTCAAATCTGCAGGTGGCAACCCAGTTGCATCTGGGGGTTTTCAGCACGCCCGCTCATCGGCGTTTCTCCTACTTCATGGAGAAATCTGAGATACTCTCGATCGAGAGTAATGAGTCACAATGGAATGTGACTCACAGGATCATGAGCTCAAAATCCCAAGCGATAGCAGATCGTTGGGATTGCTCATGCGGCGAGACGCGACGCTTGCCGATGCTTGTTCGTTGTCCGGATCGTGATCGTCATCCGCTTCTTCTACCACTTCCATCAGCCATCCGAGGTTTGCATCCATCACAGGCTCTGACCTGCGACGCCCCCCTTCCTTAGCGACTTTGTATCGGTTTTCTTTACTTTTGTTTTAAGTGGAATGTACGAGCTCCTAAAGCTCCTTAGGTTTGTTTGTTTGTATTAGTTTGGATTGTATTATCATTAGGTTGTACTTCCTCTTTTAATTAATGTACGATTTCTCGATGTCAAACAAAAAAAATAGAATTACTTTACAAATTTATACTAAATTACATTAACATTACTACTATATATGATCATTAACCAAATGATTCATTAAAGATTTTGCTACCACTTAATAATCTGTCAAATACTCATCAAATGTGTTGAAAATACTTGATTTTTTATGTCATGACAGGAAGTTCATCAAGATCAAAAATAGATTTAGTCACCCGTGGCAATCCATCGGCATCATCATGACCCACTCGCGCCAGATTGCATATAATTAATGTGTTCATTAGTTCCCTCTACGAGAACATAAATATAAGGTGCTCACTAATCAACTCCATAAGAGAAATGTGTCGTTAACATGCAGACTTCAGAGATCACTATATGATCCAAACACATTCATACATTTTTGAGGCTAGAATAAGTTTGAAATTGCATATGAAATCCATTCAAGTGACTTTATACAATGAACACAAAACTTTTCAACTACAGACAGAACCTCTCAAATCACGGCTAGAAGAATTAAGATTTTGAAAACCTAACCACATGTGGCTGGGTTGAAATAAATTAGAAAATGTGTATCTTGTAGTACAAAATACAGTCTTGCTTACCCTAGGATTTAACTCTTGTGAGAATGATGATATCGCAATTTCAATGAAAATACATTCCGGAGAGTCACAACATCCCTCTTACTCTACTCATGACTTTATAGCAACATAAATACGAACATCGAAAACCAAAATTGAAAGACGTCACATTATTCTAAAAGTAGCCACAAAGTTTACAGGGGAACAAAACCAAGCGCCCTCTGGAATGCCCAATTGCAGCGGCAATGCGAAGAGACCTTAAGAACCCCCGCGAGGGGGAACACGAGATGATGACCAAGTGGACCTTGAACCACTACTACCAAAGCTACGGCGATCATCAGGACCAGAGCCGAAGGATCGGCGATCATCGCTTCGCCACTTATCAGCCGATGGGCGATCATCCCTTCTTCCCCATCGGTCAGACTCTGAAGCTGGGGCCTGGCTGGAGATAGGGGCTTCAACAGTTTTCTCACGCAAGTGTCGAGGAACATATTTTCCAGGTGCTGGAGCACCAGAAGCGGGAACAGCTGCCGCTGCTGCTGGAGTAGCAACAGGTACAGCCTCTGGCTGAAGCCTAGCAGGCGTCTCAGAAGATCGGGCAGCAGCATCGCTAGCAAGGATCTGTTGTTTTCTCAGCCTTTCTTTCTCATCAAGTTCCCGTTCCCTTTGCCGTTGCTTCTCTGCAATTTCGTCCAGCTTGGCTTTGCGCTCAGCTTCTTCCTTCCTTTTCCTCTCAGCCTCTGCAGGTTTAACGCAAAAAAGGTGAATATATGGTCAAAATAATAAACAAGTCAACATGAATACTAATATAGTTGAGGTTTCAAATATGAATACTTATATAGTTCAGGTTTCAGGTAAGTAAGGAATATTAGGGGTGAAAGATGGGCAGATATTGGAGCCAATAGCAGCTTGTAAGCAGAGGGTGATTTCATACCTTCACGCTTTCGTGATTCTTCCTCTTCGTGCAGCCTGTTCAGTCTTTCCTCTTCTGACCTCAGATAGAAAATCATCTTCCGCTTGGCTTCCCTTTCTTGTCTACGTGCCTGACGAATTTGCTGGATATGTTCCTCCCTTTCCTGCCTCAATCTTTCAAATTCACTTTGGCGACGGCTCATCACTTTTTCTTGGAAAATTCTCTGGGAAAAGGCAGATGGTATGAGCATAGTACTATAATTACCCCCCTCCCACCCCCACAAACCAAAAGCTTAAAAAAAAATGCAAATCCCCCAACCGACGCACGTACCCAATCCCCCAATAAGTACTCATAATAATGTAATTAATATCGACTTCATAACATTCGGAAGTCAATGACAAGCACTATCTAATATCTATATATCAATTCCAGATAATTGCAAATATAAGATCAAAACAAATACTAGAGTTTAGTTCATATCATCTATCAGATTAAACCAGTAAGACCAAAAAGTAAAAAAAAAATTGCATCAATTCAGGAATGATGAGCTGCTAACCTTGTTTTCCATTACCCGAGCCAATCTATTCTTTTCCTGAAGATCACCATCATGACGTTGCCTGCTGAGCTCAACCTCAAGCTGTAATGATATATTAACACCAATTAGACTCTCCGAAATCAGTAAAGACACTTCTTTAAAGCAGACATAAGCAATTTGAGCATTCACACTCGGGAAAAAATATTAAGAATAAGAATCTTGGCCTTGTGTGGCACACAGTAACAAAGTTGAAGGACTACAAGAACACAGTTCAAATCCATCCCATATTACAGATCACCCAGAATCTCATTCTTGAGACCAGGATAAGACTAATCCCCCACAAAAGAAATCTAATGGGGTATAATAGACAGCAACAGAAGCATTTCATATTTTTGACACGCGTGATCGATTGAATTTTATATACAATACAATATGAATATGAATATTCCAACACTTAATATTGTATTAAGAAATTTTTCGTAAAATAGCCAAGTCTAGCTCTTGGACACGAACACATGTCCGGCACAAATACCCAACTCTGAGTAACATAGTCATACATTACCAAGAAGATATATTAATTTGAGTTTAAACCCACCTGTTGCTCACGTTCATGCAGAAGCTGTTCCTCCACCAAGCGTTGTTGATATGCGGCTTCAATCAAGGGAGCTGCCTCCTCTCTTTTAGCTCTCTCCAGATAGTCCATCTGCTTACCCAACTTCTGCAGCTTTTTCTCCATTTCTTGCTTCTCCTTCAGCTGCTCATTGAGAGCCAGCTCCATCAATGCTTGCTTTGTCAACTTATCCTGATATAGAGTAAACAAACAATCAGAAGACTAAACTCCAAGCAATATTGAAAAGAAATTTTCAAATTTTCCACTCACCCCTTCTATGATTGGTTTCTTCTGTTTTTTGCCAAACTTTTCCTGAAGTAGAGCTTTTGCTTCTTCCAACTCACGCTCCTCAATTTCCTTTTGAATCCGTTGAATTTTTCTCTTCTCATACTCACTAGCAAGCCTTTTCTGTTCAGCTTCCTCATTAGTTTTCTGCTGCTGTAGTCTCTTCAACTCTTCCTCTCGTTCCTATGAAAACATGAAAGCCGTGAGTGAAGTCTCTAAAACAGAAAACCTGGCTCATTAAGAGGTCAGCGGATACAAACCTTCTCTAAAAGCTGGCGTTCTTGTTCCTCTTTACGCTGTTCAATGATTGTTTTACGAGCAAGAAGCTTCTTGTGTTCCTTCTCCACAACCTCAGCTAAACCAGGTAAAGTATCACCGATCTTTGATGCCTTATTTAGAGGAGGATATATCATGGACCTTGCTTTATTCAAAGACTCAGCAAGCACTGTGAGGTGATTCCTCAAGTTGTCAGATTCAAGATCCTGAATGAAACCATAAAAAATCAGTTGAACTACTTGATCTAGTAAAACCAAAGATCTGGACAACGCTATCTTAAGTGAGGATCATCAACAAAACTGAATATATTTAACTCAAAAGGCCTCAAGTGTCAGCCTTCAGAAGGTATAAAGGTTCCATTGTTACCTGATATAGGAACATCTCCACATATTATATTAGTAGATGTTACAAAGCTAAATCACACATTAATCAAGACAGGGTCACAATAAGAACAATGAATCATCAAATGGTAATATGAAGTCACCTAATGAGTTAAAAGAAAAAAGACATTAGCACCCAAATAAGGCAGCAAAAAGTTATTTGATTTCAAGTACAAAAGTATTTTCTAGACCTGATCAAACCCTCCCCCCCCACCCCCCCAAAAAAAAAAAAAAACCCCCAAAAAGTTGAACAAGTTAGCAATGACAGAACGTCAAATTACTCTATCGAAGCAAGAAAGAAACAATTAAAAAAGATACAGTACACACCCCACAGCCCCACGCAAAGAAAGAGAAAAAGGACATACGGATCGAGCCTCCCATAATTTTATAAGAGTATTAGCAGCATAATATACAAATTCTATGGTAAAGCTAGTATATAGAAATACAACTGATTTATTAAGTGTACATGTAGGACATGAAAGCTTACCAGAATACTAAATGAAACAGCCCCATTCATGTGGTCAACCTTCATTGTTAAAAACTTGTGTTTAACAGCATCTACAGAGATCTTTTCCACAGTTGAAAAATCAAAAAATGGTATCATCTGGGACAAACTCTCAATGGTCATTGTCTGGTAAACTTGGGAAGCCTGCAATGTCGAACATAGGATATAGACGATGATGAGAGTAGCTTAAAATAGTAAACTAAGGCATACTTATAAAGACACCTGGTACAGACGCAAAAGGATTATTAAAAGTACACCTGCTGTAGCAATCTCAGGGTTGCTAACTTTTCCAATGCTATAACATACTTTGACAATTGCACTTCTGGAACAGAAGAAGCTGAAGCGAGTTTTCCTCCAAGCTTAGAAATTTTGTTCAACAAGGGCTGCACTTTTATAGACAAATCTAAGGGGAGAAACTCATGCTCTAGAAGATGATAAAGGTCTTTCACTTCCGGAAGAACACAAGACATAACACCTTTGGAGACCTGCCAGTTGCAATACAAAAGAATTAAGAGAATAAAATTTCCCAAACCAGATTTGTCCTCATATAACTGAAGGCTTCAAGATTAGTTATCACAAACAAAGACCAGTTGGGAGGTCATACCAGTTCCAGAAGAAGAGCTGAGCGTGAGAGCTGTCAAAATTCAAACAATAGAACTATCAGACTGGCAAACAATAGCTATACATATACACACTATTACTAAAACAAAGATCTAACAGGAAAACAATCTAACTTACCACTTCTCTACTCTCCGGCTTTGGATCAAGATTAAAATTAATAAGATTGGCCATTCTCATATTTCGCTCTTTCTCATTCTCAAGTTCCAAATGAGATGCACCACGTGTATGGTCATAAGGAGGAACTGAAAGTGCCGCCAAAACCACAGATGATGCTATTGTCTGCAGATCCTTCTGGCTTAAGTTCTTGTTGAAATTCTTTTGAAGCAAAAAAAGCTTGAGCCAAGCATATGCATGATACAGATGGCTTCCAGAAATCCAAAATATTTCAGTGAGTTTGGCATAGTAAACGACCATCAAGGAAGGCTTGGGAGTCTTCTTAACCATACACATCAAACCATGGATATCTTCAACCGAGCGAAAAGCTTCCTGTAGGAGGAAGAACAAAAGCTTTAACAGAATGCATTTATTTCCAATAAAAGAACAGCATGCCAACATGTCATGGAGGTGCAAAGAACAGATTGGAACCCACCCTTAAGCCCTATTATGTACCAATACCTTAGATTCAACATCATCGACTACTATGATTCCTTTTAATTCTCTGGATCTAAAGTAAACTACATCAAATGACACTTAAAGCTGTCCGCACTTCTCATTCACCATGAAGTAGCAGACAGTTGTTATATTTCAGATCAACAATCTAACAGAAAATCTCTGCATCAGAGTGCTAAGGCATACTAATCATGGAAAAAAACTCAACAAGGCCAACAGAAGCTCCCACCATAAAATAATCACTAAGGGATTCTTTCTTGTAGCAGTAATATAGTTAGAAACCAACTTCAGAAATAAATGATAAATCTTACAATTTCCACATGGCAACAATGTTTGAAGGACAAGCACTAAGGGTGTTTGAGATCTTGGCTCAGTACACAGAGTTATAATTCTAGAAAAAATTAACATGGGAACTGTTTATATTAACTCAAAAGGATAAAATTGTGCAATAGGACATTGCTTGGAAATAGCCTCACCTGCCAAAGTTCAAGTTCAGTGGCAATCTTTAATTGCTCAAATCTTGTGTCAAGGTACAATTGCAAGCTTTCCGGAGCAGTCAGATCAGGCCTATCCCGTTGGTCTTTGTATTTATTCAGATTTGCCAGGTGGTTCCGAATTATTTCACAGAGTCTACGAAATTCTGTGGTACGTTTGTATTGCTTGCAAAACTGGAAAGCGCGGTGTGCTGTCATCTGCACAACAATACAACATAAATTTAGCTTGTAGTAACTTCAATAGCAACCAATTATTAACTAGCATAATTGTTGTTTCATACTAGAATCAGACAGACCCAAGCACAGAATGTCTAGCCATAATATAACTAAGATCAAACAGAAAGAAAGTAAGAGCAGAAACCCATATTTTATCAAAGCAATTCGTTAGATACCAAACAGATGTTTCAACAATAGATACATTCAGTTGCACCAAAACATATGAACGTAATACAGCTTGCGTAACAATAGATTCGTTTAGGCACTCTCCTAATCACATTCCAACTACACAAATAAATGGGTCTCCAAAGATCAATGATTACAAAACTGTGTTATTCTTTATAAGAAAATAATTTGTAGAACAAAGCACACATTATGTAACGTTAACATTTAATATGCAAATAATTAAGAAAGAAGAGTACTTACAGCATACAAATTCTCCAACTTTGAATTATTACGTAATATTTCCAAAACAGTTCGATATGTCTCCCACAAAAATTTGAACCATGGTGTAACAAGTTCACGGTCAGACCTATCTTTCCCTTTTTCTCCACTAACATAGCTTAGCATGAGGTCTTCAGGCCGCTTATCGGCTTCTAAATCTTCAACATCAAGCGCTTCTTCTAGTGCTTCAGCTTGATTACGAGCAACCTCAGCCCTCTCAGTAGAAAGGTGCATGAAATGCTTAATTACTTCCTCCAAGGAGTTCACATTCACTTGTTGGCACACAATACGGTATTGGATTAAACCATCTTTTGCATACCTGCCCTTCCTCATGTCAACACAAAGTTCAATGTATTTAAACATGATCTTTTCCAACATCTTCTGCCATGCTCTGTACCTCTTGGAGGTAATAAGGTCGTGAAGTGCCTGCAGGGCATCTTGCTTCTGACCAACATTAATGAGCTCTGCATCATTAAATAACAGGATGAAACAACAGAACCAAAATACAGAAGGTACCATAGAGGAAGAAAAAATAATTTGCACATCAAGAAAAATTCAAAACATCCCAGACCCAAATTTTAGGCCCTGTATCTCCTCGACTTCAAAATAAAATATGCAAAGTTAATAATCAGTTTCGATAATTTAAATTAAAACAAATCCATAAAAATTAATTTTGTTTAAAAAAAGATCTATTCAGTTAAAATCATTAAATTCATATAACAAATACAACATAAATCTGCAACTATCAGTTCCAATTAGTAATTGTAATCAGTTTTAATATGTATTGATCAGTTTCAATCAGTAACGATCAATTTCAATTCAGCAATTCAGGTGAAGTAAACAGGGCCTTAGAGATGAATACTGTCTCATCCTCAGGACCCTCCATTCCCAACAGCAACACCACCACATGTGAATTTGTGCCACCAAAAGACAGAAGAGAATGGTCAAACGAACAGCAAACAGTACATGAGATTGCAAAAGGTATTTAGCTTTACATGCATAAAGCACATATTATTAAAGTTCAAAAAAGAGTTCTGAAGATAATCACATGAGTTGAACTTGGCGAACTCCCTTAAACAGAAGGAAATGATTTTATCAGCAATTTTCAGAATACAAGGAAAAAAAAAATAACCCTTTTTCCCAAATGATTTTGGGGGGGTTTAATATGAATCGTCAACTGAAACCGTCACCAAAGGAAATGGATTTTAATCAGCAATTTTCAGAATAAACTAGAAAATTATAGACTACTCAAACAATTAATTATTTCCCTGTGGTAAGTATGCACTTCTCAAATTCAGCAGCTTTAGTATGTTCCCTTTTTTGTTTTTCTAATTAGCAAATAAAAAATATTCAACAAAAATAATAATCACCTTACTGCTGACACCAACAATAAAAAACCCATAAAGATAAAGAAAGCCAGTAGAAGAAGGGAAGGTAGATGGTTTGCCTACAGCTATTGTAGTATGAGGAAGCATCTTAAGGAACGGTAGCAACTAGATTAGCGCATTTCATATCAGAGAAAGGGAGTAAGATACAAGAGGCCAGGAGAAAAATTAATATTTTCTAGTATACAGACCTTCAGCTCGCTTTAAAGCATTTTCTGGTTTCGCAAAAGTTGACATATCGATCAGTTAGGTGCTTCCCTCTGCAAGAGAAACTCTGTACAGTCAATGCAATAATTGAAGCAATAGAAACAGAATATTGTCAACGATAAGCTGAAATCCCATTAATTATCACGACTTTACTCACAGAAGATAGCTAATTTATCAATTTATGGAGTAAACACATATGCTTTCAACAATAATTAGATCCTTGAGTCTACATGGTGAAATTGACAAACTCCATCTACCTACCACCCACAAGTCATCATAGGTGAAATACAAAAGCAAAACCTACAAACAGATAGAAATCGACTATTCCAGATAGTAATATACCAGTAATCAGGAGCGTGATGAGATTTTACGAGTAATTTCACACAAACTGTTCCACCAATGTTATACAATAAAATGTTGGATAATTTTTTAAAAAATACTTCCAGCATTTTACATGGGAACTTCCCATATAAAATCCCTGTTAAATAACAATCCAAATTATATACTTTGAATCAAAATCTCGCATGATCACAAGAGAGTCAGAGAGAAAAGAAGGTGAACACAAGGCACCAGATGGCATTAACCATATTTCTACAAATTCGACAAATCAAAACAATTGAAATTACGAATCAGACATAGAAATCAAGAAGAGGGGAGCAAGAAAAAGAGCCAAATAGAACTCAAAACTATCAGCAATGCCAAGACTCACCAACACACAAATAGATAAGACCCAATTCAATATTTTTTGACAGTCGACCGATAGTTGAACTTCAAGCACTGAGATTCGACAAAGACGCATGCGGGAACTCTAAGATAAACTAAATATCATATAGAGCAAGATCACTGACCCAGGGACAAGCATAGAAGAGTACGAGACAAACTGACAGACAAATTATCAGGGTTTGAGATAGAGATCTTTTTGGAGAAGGAGGTGTCTCAGTGAAATATATGATTAAATATTGAGATATTATCTAAATGTATTTAAATTTACGATTTTTATTGGTAAAAAGGTGCAACCTTTTCCCAGTTTTTTTTAAAAAAACTAAAATTTATAGCAGTGAAGCTAATCCATCCATCATCCGCAAAACGCAATGTCGAGAAATTGCTTCGCTAAATCAAAAGTGAAACAATCATAAACCCTAACCCCCAAAATTCAATCGATTAGGGCTAACTTACACCAAATTAAAATCAAACATAAATTCTCCCAGATTATAAATCAATAAATTCCTAGTTAGATTAAAACCTACATCTCGAAAACATCATCAATTTAAAAGATCAGACGCATACATGAATTGAAGAAAAAGATCCATCATAAAATTAGATTATAATATATAATTGTTCAAAAACATTGAAGATTATAGATTAGATTAAATAAAGAAAGTCGAAAATTTACCTGAGGAAAGCAGAGATGTCGCCGGAGGAGAGAGAAAGACGAAGAGTGGAGAAGATGAGGGAGTGTCTGTAAAAGTGAGTTTGTTTCTGCTCTACAACTTCACAGGCCTAACCCTAAAAATACTTGAATAGCCCGTTTACGTTTTACTTGCTAGAAACACTTCCGAAAACGACCCGTTTTATGATGGTACGGTTTTATTTGTAAGTAGCCAATTACGAGAATTAGTTTGGACCAATCCAATTCTATATAGAGATTGAGTGATTGGAATTTGAGTCCAACTATAATAGCTCTGTCAGATTTGGGTCTATTTAACTTATTTTTGCTTAACGCAAATTTATTTTCGCTCAATTTAATATACTTGTAGTGAATTTAACTTATTTTTATTGAGCTTAACTTACTTCTACTAAATTTTATTTATCTTTGTTGAACTTATTGTAGCTGAAATTAACGTATATTTGCTGAACTTATTTCTACTTAACTTATCTTTGTTTGAAATTAACTTATTTTTACTAAATGTATTTTTGCTGAACTTAACTTATTTTTGCGGAACTGAACTTAATTTTACTGGGGGATTTTTCCCTCAAAAAAAACTTAATTAGACTGGAACTTATTTTAATAAGTTGGGGAGAACAAAGCCTCAATCAACTATTATTATTTTATCCAGTCTTATTAAAGACTAGGTTTGAAGCCCGTGCGTTGCACGGGTTGTTGTTTATTTTATTTTATTTTATTGTATATTTTTTGTTAATATTATTGTTGATTTTGTGTTGTTGTAAAATGAGATTTTTCAAGATCATTGTATTTACATACTTCCTCCTTTTTTTTCTATTACAACAATTACCACTTTAGATAGTTTCATCTTTTGGGTCCATTCCACTTTTGGTAAAAAAAGAAACTACAGTTGACAATATTACCTTTACTTTATGTTAATAAAACCATCATTAATTACCCGAATTGCCTTATAAAGTTGCGTTTACTTTAATAAGGATTTATTTGTCCCATATTATAGTTAACTAAAGAGGTACCTCTATGCTAAACTACCCATTTTTTATTTCCTTAAAAACCATGTCCAAACCAATTGTTGAAGTAGAAAACAAATGGAGAAAGTATTTGTCATTATACTATAATTTCTAGATTTGTTATTTTGATATATAAATTTTATAATTTTTAATATTCAATTGAATATTGTAGCTAAGTCTATTATTAAATGGTATCCCGATAACAGGTATGACTAACAATAGCTAATACAGTTTTAACATGAATAATACGCGAATGATACTTTAAGAAAGTAGAGGGTAATAATTTAATAGATGCAGGACAGAAAGAATACTTTCTTAAAAATTGATAAGAATGACATGGCATGCTTAGGTGGAGCTCTTTATAATATTCTAAGGCTGTTTTATTTAAATCAAACTCTAATTTTTACATAATCCAAAACTCTAATTATATATATGTAACTTTATCGCTATAGATTTTAGTCAATAAATTTTGTTGCAATACTATATTGTTTTAGTTTGGTTGAGTAAGGTTGAGGTTTTGAAAGATAATATGTTTAATCCTGTAAATTGGACCTATAATCAAATGTTATAATCACATATAATACACTATACTTAATACTTATAGCCATTATTATATTTATCTAAAAAAAAGACTAAATAATATCCTACAATGCATCTAATTTAATATATTTTCATGAGTTGTAAAACTATATTGTAAATAGATCCTATTTTGAAGCATATTTCAAGCACTCTCCAATGGTAAAAAAATTATAATGTTTTAAATTAGGTAGCAAAAGTTAAATTCAATTTACATAATATAATAATTTAGGTTGTCTATTCAAAACACAACTCTAATTTCCCCCTATCCAAAACTCTTTTATGTATTTAAATATATGTAGAATTCTATTTTTTTCAAATATTTTAAAAAAATAACTAAATGACATGACAATCTTAAGTGGCGCTCTCTATTTCATAAATTGTATAACTATATTGTAAATGAATCTTATTTCAAAGCATATTCCGAGCACTATTTAATGGTATAAAAATTATAATATTCTGAATTAGGTAGCAAAAGTTATACACAATTTACATAATATAATAATTTAGGTTGTTCATTCCAAACGAAACTCTAATTTCTGCTTATCCAAGACTCTTTATATGTATTTAAATCTATGTAGAAATCTATTTTTAGAAAAAATTAAAAATAAAAATTGATGACATGACAATCCTACATGGCGCTCTATATTTCATAAGTTGTACAACTATATTGTAAATGGATCTTATTTCGAAGCATATTTCGAATGCTCTCCAATGGTACAAAAATTATAATATTCTGAATTATGTAGCAAAAGTTATACACAATTTTCATAATATAATAATTTAGGTTGTTGATTCAAATCCAAACTCTAATTTTCGCTTATCCAAATCTCTTTATATGTATTTAAATCATCTAGAACTCTATTTTTGTAAAAAATATAAATATAAATTGATGACGTGGCAATCCTACGTGGCGCGCTCTATGAGCTCGAAATATATTTAAAAAAAACTAATGACATGGCAATCTTAAGTGGTGCTTTCTATTTCATAAATTGTAGAACTATATTGTAAATGGATCTTATTTCAAAGCATATTTCGAGCACTATTTAATGGTACAAAAATTATAATATTCTCGAATTAGGTAGCAAAAGTTATACACAATTTACATAATATAATAATTTAGGTTGTTCATTCAAAACGAAACTCTAATTTTTGCTTATCTAAGACTCCTTATATGTATTTAAATCTATGTAGAACTCGATTTTTAGAAAAAAATAAAAAGAAAAATTAATGACATGACAATCCTACATGGCGCTCTATATTTCATAAGTTGTACAACTATATTGTAAATGGATCTTATTTCGAAGCATATTTCGAATGCTCTCCAATGATACAAAAATTATAATATTCCGAATTATGTAGCAAAAGTTATACACAATTTTCATGATATAATAATTTAGGTTGTTGATTCAAATTCAAACTCTAATTTTCGCTTATCCAAATTTCTTTATATGTATTTAAATCATCTAGAACTCTATTTTTGTAAAAAAAATAAAAATATAAATTGATGACGTGGCAATCCAAATTTCTTTATATGTATTTAAATCATCTAGAACTCTATTTTTGTAAAAAAAATAAAAAATATAAATTGATGACGTGGCAATCCAATGTGGCGCGCTCTATGAGCTCGAAATCTTGAGGAGCTCTCTAAGCTCCCGAAAAGTTCCTCCTTTATATATATATATTGATTGATTGATTGATTTGTTAATTTGGGTTTACTACAAAATTTTAAAATAATGAAACTACTTTTTTGGCCTAATTTGTTGGAACATAGTTTTTCAAATTCGGGGCTAGTTTGTAAAAAGAAAATTGAATCTTACAAGTGCAATATGGGCTCACAAGCCTTAAGAATTAAAATAAAATTTAAAAATTCATATACGTAAATCGTTCAATATATATTATGGGTGTTGAGACGTCCTTAAATTTAGTGACATCAAATTATATGTTTAAAGATTATTAACTATCTACAAACTAAAGTGTTCCGTTTATAGTATTATATATATTTGTTTTAAAGATATTAATTATATGAAACTTTTTTGAAGTTTTAATATCACAAAGTCATTTCTCAAAAAGGTTTAATTTGACAATTTTCTCAAGAATAATAATAAATCTTCATGGGCTTCACGATCTATATAAACATAGAAATATTATACTACTAGAAATATACTAAATATATATTAGGGGGACAGATAAAACGGCTCTCACGAAATCCTAGTGTAATTCTCTTGGTGTTTCACAATACCTTAAGTTTCAACCATTTGTTTTGCCATATGCTACTATCATTTATTTATGTATCCTCAATCTTCCTTAATTATGAGTATAATTTGCAGTAATCTTCTCTTACTATTTTCCAAATTTCTCAATCTTCCTTAAATCATGAGTACAATTTGCAGTAATCTTCTCTTCCAATTATCCAAGTTGATGCTTGGGGCCTCAAAGAATATATTAAAGATGCCCTCTCTCTCAATCTCGAAAACATAATTGTTGAAAAATATAACCTTGCAGTTTTTAGGGTCGGTTCTGTTCAACTTATTTTGTCTTATCTTATCTTATCTTATCTTATCTTATCAGATCTTATCTTATCTTATCTTATCAGATCTTATCTTATCTTATCTTATCTGATCTTATCTTATCTTATCTTATCTTATCGATCTGATCTTATCTTATCTTATCTTATCTTATTTTATTCTGAAATGAGTGAAGATAAGTTGAACAAAGCATCTTATTTATCGATCTTATCTTATCTTATCTTATCTGATCTTATCTTATCTTATCTTATAAAATCTTATATAAGTTAAATTAAATTGAACAGAACGGACCCTTAATGCCATTTCTATTATTTAGAAGCCCCCCTATATTATTGATTCCTTAATTTACGGATGCGACTCGTTTTCAAAATATCAGACTTCTCACTGTTTTAGGGAAGCTAATTAAGTGGCGAATCGCATGGCTCACAAGGGCCACAATGCTCAAACCTTCTATATTGCTTTCCCCCTTTCCTCCCCCTCCTATTTCCTATATCATCCTTATTGATGTTTTAGGATGGTCTCCTGATCAAGGTCACCTTAGTTTCTCTCGACTTATGAATATATATTGCAATATCTTAGTCGATTGCCACTTAGCAATAACTTTTGCTACTATCATATGTATTCCTTCTCCTCCCTAGTAGTAAGTCGTTCCCCCTCCCCCAATCTTGATTCATTCACAGTTTCGAACTCCCATTCTCAAAATATCTTCTCTGTCTCAAAATTATCAAATTATTCTAAATAGTATATTAACAAGGAAGTTGTTCAATACAATGTTAAACTATAACCTGTGAAGTGCAATCACTTTTATCTAAATTAATTACATATGTTTCCTTTTCCTATTGATTTTATACATGTTAATTTATGAGAATAATTTACCTTCACCAACAATTAATTGAATAAACTAATATAATTGTGATTTTCTTTTATAGGAATCCAAAATAATCTTATTTATAGCGAACCCTAAAGGCAAATTTATTAATTTTATTATATTAACATCAATTAAATTGGAAATATTCATTTAGGGTTTGTTTTGTTCAACTTATTTTATCTTATCTTATCTTATCTTATCTTATCTTATCTTATAAGATCTTATAAGATCTTATAAAATCTTATCTGATCTGATCTTATCTTATCTGATCTTATCTTATCTTATAAGATAGTTTATTGAGTGTGTCTAACATCTTAATTATTTTATCTTATCTGATCTTATCTTATCTTATCTTATTTTATCTTATCTTATCTTATCTGATCTTATATAAGTTAAAATAAGTTAAACAGAACGAAACCTTATTTTTGGTTTTCAAAATGCTATCAATATAGATGTAGTAAATTATTGTTTTCGTGTGCCATGTCCATGAACCTCCGCCTCACATCATAATTTTGTGTTTTTAAGCACGTTCACATATATCTAGTCTTTTTTATTTACTGGAAATATGCCTAGTTTTGTTTAAAGCATCACAATACTTGAATGTTTTATTATTTTTCCTAGAAACTACATATGAATTGTTGAACATTCCTTATAAAACTTGTTGTCGATTAATTTTCGTACCAAACTAGGCACAAAATCAAGTACCCCTATATAGTATCTACCGATTATGAATGTTACAAATTAAGAGACAAATCCCATTTGATTTTGTTCTAATAAAGTCAAATTTTATCATAAACGGGCTCTTTCTTTTAATTTCTTTTAATTAAAAACAAGCAGTTATGTTCCCTTTATAAATAAAATAAAAAAGAAATAAGAAACAAGCAGTTATGTTCATAAAAAATAATTGGACTCTCCTCCTTATTCACAATTTCACACCCACTATCTTCACCACTCTCCCTCTATCCCACATAAACTCCCTTCTTCTAGGCTAAATTTCCTCTCCCTCTCTTCTTCTCTTTCCCTTTTTATTCAATCAGTAACAAAAATGGTACAAAATTTCTTCAAGAAAAACTCACCAAAACCAACAGTTCTCTCACATTCACGCAGCATTTCTACCATCCCAAATCACCAAAAAAGCATTAGCTTCATGCCCAAATTTCTCCTTAAGACTCTCCATAGGAGAAAGAAGTCAAACCACCAACGCTCATTTTCGAACTCCACCATTATGAATGGCAAAAAAAACCTCAAAGATCACGGTATTAAAAACGACGAGATCAAGGTAGAAAAAATCAAGAGGATTGACAAGCATGTCCGAAAAAATAATCAACTCATGCAGCTTATACCGGTCCCTAGAAGAGTAACTTCCATGATGTCCATGTTATTTAGGAACAAAAAACAACGTGATCAAGAACAATGTAAGGAGCATAAACCGCGAAGTTTTGCCAAACAAGGTTCTAAAAAATCAAGATCAAAAGAGGTTCCTTGTAATGATGCTACTACTAGCACTAAAAATTGCAAACTTGGTGTTGGTAATGTTGTAAGTGTTACAGTAAATAGTGTAAGAATTAGTAGGGTGAAATCTGTGAGAAAGATTGGGGAGAATGTGGAGGAAAAAGAAGGGTTGAAGATCAAGAGGATTATAAAGATGAAGAGCAGAGATAAAGAAAAGGAGAAGCGATTCGAGCTTTGCAAGAAGAAAATATTGATGGGGGAGAAGTGTAAGCCTCTTCATGGTAGCCTGAATTATGACAAAAATGGCGTTTTGGTTCCTGAAGATTTTACCTGATGGGAAAGAATTAGAACCCTTTTCTTAGTGATAGTTTTAGATTGATTAAATTTAAGTTTTGCTCTTTCAAATGCATGAATTATGTGGTGGTTCGTTTTGATTTTATATTGTCATTGTGTTCGAAGATGCTTTTGTTCAAGTAATCAAATCTTTTGTAACCATAATTTGTGCATCACTTTATCTTTTCACATTAGAAGTGTAAATTTTCAATATTCTTTTCTGCATTTGGAGTATTATTTTTCTGCACTAGGAGATTACAATATGAAGATTCGTCCCAACTTCACAGCTTTAAAGCATCAATACTACGAAAACAACCAAAATGTCAATGAAATTTCAGAATGAAACTGCTGGACAAGTCAAGATATTTACTCAAGTCTCACGGAAGAGTTGACTGAAGATTATTATTGCAGTCTCATAGAATGCAGATTTCTCAATAACATCAAATGCAACATTAACACTTGAATCTATATTGATGAGTTGACCAGAAAACATTCTCAGAAGGGATTATACTCTGCATAATTTGATGATAATTGGTGAAAATAGAATCATACAAATATTTAGGAGATGGTTATACACGTATGGCTGGATTCACCTTACTTCGGTATAGAAAATACGGAGAGCAAATTTCCCTTACCATAAACAGAAGGAAAAAAAAACACCAAAAAGCAATCGTATGTATCTACAACTGCAATGGTTTTAACCCAAGTTTTGCACGAAGTTTGTTAGCTTCAGCAATTTCTGGATCAGGGTGGTCTGTTCCATCATCCTTCTTCTCCTTCTTCTCTTTCTTCTTCTTCTTCGGTTCCTCACGTGCACCACCATCCTCATCTCCATGCCTTCTGGGACTGGGACTCCTACCATGCCTCTTACGATCACTATCACGATCTTTGCGTTCCTTACTCCTACTCCGGCTTCTAGAGCGGCTCCTTCGCCTACGATCCCTGTCACGCCTATCCCTTTCTCTACCTTCTCTCTCTCTATCACGGCCATACTCCTTTTCCTCTCTGATGCGATAACGATCCCGGTCCCTGTCTCGGTCCCGGTCCCGGTCCCTATCTCTATCCCTATCTCTCCCTCTTCCACGTTCTCTATCATAGTCACGGTCATAATCACGATCATAGTCCCTATCCCTGATGAGAAAAAATAGGTAAATATCAACAAACAAGAAAAAGGACACAATTTGCTCAGAACATATAAAGAAGAGATCAGAACTATCTCTCTTTATCAGATCAATGAGGTTGAAAGTTACAATTTAAGGATGTACGACCCATCATACTTCTCAACTGCACACTGCCAGTGCAGAGAAACCTGGCAGGATCATCATAATTAACTTTTGGAAGCTGCTTTAAGCCTCTGCATGACAATAGATACCATGGAGGACATTCGTAAAAGATTTATTCAGTCTATCGATCTGTGTGGTTGTGTGTGTGTGATTAGTGTTATATGTGAATGGAAAAAGGAAGCAGCTTCCGTAGGACAAGTAATGCAGAAGAAGCAGGTGATGCATGACATAATTGGAGTCAGAACTTAGAACACTGTAAATATACATGCAAGTAGGCAATATAATATGAAGAAACCATATTCTGATTTCCATTTAAAAAGAAAACATCAAATATACTTCCTCCGTTTCTAAATAAGTGCAACATTTCCCATTTTAGGAAATGTCATAATAAGTGCAACATAGCTCAAAATGGAAACTTTTCTTCTTTTTATTTACATAAATGCCATTACTTAATTACCCAACAACTTAATTAACTTATCATCTACCAACCTAAACAAAACTAATAATCAACCCATAATTTTTAACCCCCCACTTATCTCAGCCACCCCCACTCTCAACCCACCCAACCCTCTCTCTCCTCAACTCAACCCACCCTACACCCCTCTTCTCAACTCAACACCACCAGCGCCAATCGAACACCACCTCCAGCACCACCAACCCGACACCACCACCAACCGGACATCACTACTAGCACAATTCCACCACCAGCCGACACAACCACTCCACCACCAGCCGGCAACACCACTCCACCAGTACCGCCTATCTCCTCCTCTCCTCTCTCCTACTCTCCTTTTTCTCCAACTCCTTCTCTCCTCTCGCCTTTCCCAGATCTGATGGTCATGTTAGATAATAGATCTGGGTCCACAGAAACCGAGAGCGATGAGGAAGACATCTTACTCGCGGCGGGTGAGGTGGCTAGATTAAAACTCAAGACTGAAAAAAGTACTGGAAATGGGTTCTTCGATTGCAGCCAAAAAGGAGCTTTATACCCTTCTCCTATTAGAAATCCTGACCCTTTTCCACCTCTTTTTTTATCAACAAGAGCAATAACAACAGTAGCACTAGTCGTCCTTCTTTTCCAGATCTGGTGGTGATGAATTTTGTGTTTTTAAATGTACAATTTTTCCTCCAACTTCTTATCTCCTCCTCTCATTCTCTCTCCTTCTTAGGGTTTTTAGATGTACAGTGGTGTTGGTGTGTTGCTGCGATGGTGATGGTGCCAGTGGTTTGTGATGGTTGTTGGTGGTTGGTGGTTGGGCTGGGGAAGGGTAGGGCATTAGTTTCAGGGGGTGGGGGAGGGGAAATGGGGTGGGGTGGGGTGGGGGGGGTTTTCGGTGGGTAGGGATGGGGGAAGGGGGAAAGAATTTTTTCGGTGGTGGTGGCGGTGGCCGATGGTGGCGTTGTGGTGGTGGCGGTGGTCGTGGTGGCAGTGTTGTGGTGGATGGCAGGTTGAATTTGTTGGGGATTCAAAGTTGTTGGGAAATTAGTGTAGATATTTTATTTAATTAGGTTGTCTAATTACTGTTTTAAGTGTGGTCCCCAACTTTCTCTCTCTAGATACATTGGTCTGTGTGTCACTTCTCTATGTTGCACTTATTTAGAAACGGAGGAAGTATGTATCAAGCTAAATTAGATCAACATTCCCCCTCAACATTGACAAACGACTAACAAGGTAGGTGGTTTCAGTTTGCAACTGCAACATACTGACAGAAAGCACATCAAAATTCCACATCACCCCGGGAAGTGATCATGATAAAAAGAATTGAAATAACAAAACATAGATGGCACCGATGGACCACATACATGTCATGTCCATCAGCAACAGGACAACACCAAGATAAAATTGCATAATATCTAAAGCACAAACCTGTATCTGTGACTGTCACGTTTCCTATCCCTATCTCTGACAGGACTCCTACCGCGATAGTCCTGTTGTTGAAACATTTACAGAAGCAACCCAGTTAGCACAGGAACTTATGAAGATAGAAGAGTAACAGAAGATTTAGAAGAGTAAGATATTTGAACCTTTTCATGTTCATCAACATCTACATCCATCTCATCTTCTTCCTTTTCTTCTTCCTCCTCGAAATCATCTTCTAGGGCACTTCTTCTGGGTTCCAGAGTACCAACATTCTCAAGATTCCATCTGTTCGTCAGATACTGATGAGTTAGGGACTATCCTATACAAATCAAAAGACCTCTGAGAACAAACTAGATCATGTCAAATTAGAGTGTGTAAGATACGGGTTGCGAATGCATGCGTTGATGTTGCTATACTATCAAAACTTGCTTTAAATTAATCAAGATCATTACGCGGGAATCAGAATCAATCAGCTATTCACCAAATGGATACAAATTACTAACATCCTAAAGTCAATCTAAACTCAAGTAAAATGTTTCAAGAAAGCTGTCATAATCAGAAGCATCTAGCAGTACTACACACTGTACACTACACTACTGATAAAGCATGTAGTCCATGAAAAAGATGTCTTTAACACTTGTTAATCAAGTAACAAAAGGGAAGAAAATTTCACATGTACGGGGGAATTGTACATAACTGGTATCTATCAAATCTCAAGCTTAATCAAACAATTAAGTGAAGAAAGTGTCACCTTTTCTTAATGCGAGGCATAGCTATGTCGCATGAATAGTCCTTAGTGAGGAGTTCATCGATGAACTCGTCCACATGGGTCAGCAAAAACTCTGTTGACATACAAATATAAACTGTCATCAAACTAACTAATAATGAGATAGAGGAAGGATAAATTCGCCCGATATGGATATGGAAAACTTACGCCCATCTTGCTTCCTCATCCGCAGCTTCCGATAATCATTGTACAGAGGTTCTAGGTACAAGTAGACATCGGAATCTGTTCCAGTAAGGCGTAAGTAGAAGGCCCCAAGTATCCTCACATATCTGCAGTTGCAATAACCAATCAAGTTAAACAAGTTTCCAACAAACGAAGACGCATTAACATCAAACATTGCATCCAAAAAACCCCCCTCCCCTCTCAAGCTCTCAATCAAGAGTTGAACCAGAAAAACAACCCGAATTTATCAAATGAGTTCAGAACACAATCTAAACTTACAATTACAACAAAATTATTTGCATAAATACACAAGAAAAATCCTCAAGCTATCATTCAAATCTCAGACTTCATAAATTTTATTCATTCTGTATAAAAACCTTGATTATATTCCGAAATTCATATGAAATATCAGCGCCTCATCTTCAAATTTAGCAATCAAATAGCTCAAAATTCAAAGGAACAGATGAATAACAAAAAAAACATTAAGGAATAAGCAAAACTTACTTATAATCTTCGTTTTTGATGAACTCAACGACGATATCTTTCTCAGGTTGAATCTGAAGCATCTTCATAACAAGGCACATAAAAGGAGTAGGTTTACGATTTCCGCCATAAGTGCCGCCGACATGGTCGAGTTCCATGGCTTTGTCGACGAGAGTTTCGGCGGTGAGACCGAAGCATTGTTCTTTCCAGTAAGTGTTCTGGTAGATCTTCGATCGAACTATCTTCTCTACTAAGTTTTGTGGATTTGTACCCCTTATACTCTTCGCTAATGGGTCCGTACGATTCGCCATTGTTGTATTTCAATGTCTGATCGATTCAGTAACCCTAACCCTAACCCTAAATTGAATTTGGGGGTTAGCTCGGAAATGAGCAAGCGCGTTTTTCTCCCCCCTAGATTTGAATATGATAACTGATAAGGGCCGTGTGGCTTTCCGGGTTATTCTACGTATCCGACCCGAGACGGGCCGAGAGGCTTTTTTTAAAGGATATGAATATGATTACGTAGAGATGGCCACTGGTGCGGGTTGGACAGGCCAGTCCGTGGGCCTTAGCGGGCCGGGGTGAGATTTCATGGCCCAGGACCAGACCGTGAAATTCACGGTTTGGGCGGGCTGGTCCACGGGGTGAAAATTCTTGGCCCACACCAGTATGTTACCGGTTTTCGTGGTTCGGATATCGGTTCCGTCGGTTCGTGGGCCTATCGGGTTGGCCCGAGCTGACGGTCCGGCATAAGAATTTTTTTTCAAAATTATTGAATTATTGAAATTATTCATTATTGTTACATAAAACCTTTAAAACTAATTAAAATATATATTTCCTTCGTTTTTTTTTATGTTACACTTTTGAAAATTACAGGAACCTAGGCAAAATTTCAATAGGGGATTAAGTAAAATTAATGGAGGGGGATTAAAGTAGTGGGGACCATTGCACATGGGGTTTAAGGGAAGGGAGGAGAGAGAAAAGGAGGGACCACACCCAATTCCCTCCTTATTTACACGCCCAAGTTAGGGGAAAAATCAGAGAAAGGCAATTTTTTGGCACCAATTTCATTTCCCTCCAAAATTTTCATGATGTTCAAATTTTCATTAAAATCATATTTATTCCTTCTTAAACCAGTGAAACTCTCTCTTCTATATAAACCCCCAACATTAAATGAGGGTTTATTTCACAAAATGAAGAGAGAAAAAATGTCATAAACTACCATGGTTTAGTATCATTACAAGTTAATTAAGTTAAGCTAGTAGTTCACTGCACACACTGCACATTAATGTTAAAATTAATCATTCAAAAAATTACAACTGAAGTTTGGATCCACAAAAAACTTCAACCTTCAGTCATCTTCTTCTCTTGCAATCACTCAAATGGGGTCAGCAGAGCAGGGAGATGCAACCATGTTTGGCCTTCACGAGTTGCTGCAAATTGAAGGCATGGAGGATGACTTGATGCTGCATGAAATGGGACAGTATTATGCAAGTGATGATGATCAGTATACGGATGATGATGATAGAGGCACAGAAACAGAGGAGGAAGCACATCAACAGCAAGTTCACCCACACCAACCACACACCCAAACAGAAAACAATGTAAGTTCATCACGAAAAAAACCAATGTTAAGTTTACAAAAAAGGAGAATGATGGTCGATGAACTTCTTACCTTAGAAACAGAAGGTAAACTTGCATGGGGTTTAAAAAGAAAACTAGCAAGAAAGTATGGCATAAGTAGGATGACATTAGATAGAATATGGAAAGATGCAAAAAAACAGAGACAAAGTGGACAACCCATAGATGTTAGAAGCAAAAAAATAGCCAGATGTGGTAGAAAGCTTAGAGTTTATGATGAAAAATGGCTTTAGTTAGTCCCATTACATCTAAGGACAAGTATTAGGGCATTTGCTGGTAATCTTAAAGCCCCCTCATCCACTATGTATAGACTGCTGAAACAGGAGAAGCTCAGAAGTCACACAAGCAGTACTCACCCAAAACTGACAGATGCTCACAAGCTTCAAAGATTAAAGTGGGTGTTGCAACACATATTACCAGCAACAAGGACACAACCACCAAAATTTATTGACATGCAAAATGGTGTTCACATAGATGAAAAGTGGTTTTATTTGAGTCCAGACACGAGGAGATTCTACTTGCTCCCTGCTGAAGATGACCCTTATAGTTGTTGTCAATCTAAGAGGTATAAGATTAAAGTTATGTTCATGTGTGCAACATCTAGACCTATTAAGGACAATGAAGGAAAGTTGATACATGATGGAAAATTTAGCATCTATCCTTTTGTTGAGTATGGGAGAGCCAAGTATTCAACTAAGAACAGAAAGGCAGGAACTTTGGTGACAAAGGCAATTGAAAGTGTGAACCTAACAGTTATGAGGGACATGATAATAAACACTATCATCCCTGCCATCATGAAGTATTGGCCAGAGGGTGTGTCAAAAGATATCTACATACAGCAAGACAATGCTAGACCTCACATTCATGGCAGCAGCAACTCATAATGGGTTCAATATTCAACTAATCAATCAACCACCTCAGTCTCCTGACTTAAATGTGCTAGACTTAGGATTTTTTAGAGCTATTCAAGCACTACAATATCAGCCTTTTCCTAAGAATCTAGATGATTTGATTTTAAGAGTGCAGGACTGTTATGATTTCTTTGATCCAGAAGTATTGAAGTACACTTGGTTGCAATTGTAATATGTCATGGTAGAGATACTTAAATGCAAAGGAGGAAATAATTACAAGAACCTACACCATGGCAAAAGAAAGCTAGAGAGACAGGGATTACTACCTGACAATGTGGAAGTTGACCAATCACTTGTAGATGAGGCTGTTGCTTATCTAAATGAAAGGTTCATTAATGTTGGTGAAGCTTTTGACTACCTAGATGCAGTACAAGCCTAGAAAGGGGAGAAGATGAAGGTTTTTTTTTGCACAAGTTTCTTGCTGTGTATGAAGGACAAGAAGCAGAGGCAACTTTTTGGTATATAATAAGTATATAAGAAGACATATACACAGCTTTAGTAGTTTATGGAGAAGATGCGGAAACACTTCTAATCAAACCAGAATGTTTCTGGGCCTAGGATTTAGGTGTTTGTTTGTGATGTGTAGTGTAGATGGTAAAGTACTGGTTTGTATAAGCAGTGTTGCAACAATTAATGATGAAAAGGAATTCATATTTATGTTCAATTTTTGCATGTCAACAAGTTTAATGGAGTTGTGTTTATTTAAATCCATCAGGGATAATTGCATAGCTCATTGAGGAAGTAATGGATGATTTAAATCCTCAACTTATTGGTTTTACACCAATAAAGAGCAAATCATCTATTACTCCTCAAGCCACAAGCATGAGTCCCTTCATCATCTGGATTATATGAACATCATAAAAAGGGACTCAAGTAACTCATGCAAGGGACTGAGATGGACTCAAATAACTCAGCATACCAGGCCACACATTTTTTGTTATATTAAGCCATAGTGACATCATTAGCCATTTATCTCACCAAACAAATCACTCAAATTCATCACCCAACCTCCAAACCTAAATCAACATCCAACCTCCAATCCAAATCCAACCTCCAATCCAAAACTAGAATAGGCAACCAAAACCAGCAGGCAACCAAAACCAATAGGCAACCATTTCCAACAAGCAACCAAAACCAACAGGCAACCAAAACCAATAGGCAACTGATATATCTATTTTATATAGAGTTTTTCCCCCCGTCCCTCATTGATTATTGGTCTTAATTGTGCTCTTCGGAGCCATTTTTAGTACTAATGTGTTTCTTGTAGTATGTTTGTAGTTTCAGGACGATTATTGTAGGAAATAGGCATGTTTGATGCATTTCCTACTCATTTATACCCCTACAAGAGATGATGCACTTTTGAGAGCTCGAGCATTTCATTTGGGTTGGATTCTACAATTCAAGAGCTTTCCAACAAGTGGTCATTTGCTTAATTTCGACAATTAACACAAAAGTTATGACACTTTGAAGATTGGAAGATGGGCGTCAAGGACCTGAAGACCGCCCGGTCGGGTGATATCCGCCCCAGCCGGTCGGGCGGCTTTGCCTTACATTTTCAGATTGAAAAGAAAGCTAGAAAAACACCCTTGCGGGTCCGACCGGGTGATATCCGCACGGGATGGTCGGGCGAGGCGAGACAACTTTGAAGGATGCAGTTGAAGAACGCCCGACCGGGCGTGACGAGCAAACATGACACCTGGCGACCGCCCGGGTTGGTCGGGCGGATCAGATTTTTAAGGATTTTAAGCACGTGTTGCACTGGCTTTTATTTTGATATAAATACTTATTCTTTTAGGGTTGAAAACCCACGTTTTTACATTATAGCTTGAGCTTTAGTTTTCTAAGCACATTTTAATTACTGAAGAACCCTAGTATTACTCTTTGTCATTTTTACATTGGATTTTCAATAGAAGTTTTGATTTTGCAAGATTGGTTCTACAATTGGTATTTCTTCTTTTCTCTTATTATTTTTATTCAGACTTTGATTATTAATTCACCATGTTTACTTGTTTCATTATGAGTATGTCTTCCCTAATTATGATTGAGTAGTTTATTTTTAGGGTTAAGGGGATCCATGAATATTTATGAAGGGATGTTTATAAAGTATTGATTTTTGATGATGTATGTTGATTCCTATTGAATGTATTATCTCTATTCAATCCGATTTGGCCAGATTTGATTGTTATAGTATTGCAATATTAGGTTATGCGTCGAGAGGTATAAACTTGATATTAAGGCTAGTTTCAATAGGTAGATCAGAATTGGTATTAATAAATTACGAGAGCCTGTTAATATCATTCTATGGTTAATTTCGACTCGAGAGAGGAAATCAACTTGTTTGACTGCATTATTCATTATTGATTATTGTGTTTCATCCTGGAATATTATTCATTGGTGAACCTACGCCCTAGACTACGCCCTAGACTCTTTATTATTGATATTCTCTATATAGTTATTGAATAGTTTAGTATAATTACAAACAAACACTCGTTACCTATCTATAATCTAGATTTGATCGACGATTAGGAAAAGAACATTGTTTCCCTGTGGATTCGACCCTACTTCCCTGACTACTATTTGTTAGAGGACTTTAGGATTACTTTTGATTAGGTGATACGACTTTAGCCTATCAAAATTTGGCGCCGTTGCCGGGGAGACGATTTTGTTTCATTTCCTTTAATTGTTTTAGAGTCTAGATTATTCATTCTCGTCTCAGAGAACACTTGTTCTTTGGGACAAAATCTCTTAATTGTTTGTTCTTTAGTTCGTCTATGCGCAGGAGTTTGAGTTCAGGTGGCTTCCAATTTGATCCCGAAATTGAAAGATCCTTTCATAGACGAAGAACTTCTTCGAGCAGGTTGCGAGATAATTCGGGGGAGATAACCCTTTGGATTCGATTCGATTACGATTCTAGACGCACTGGTTCCTACTACTCCAAGAGAATCGAAATGGCTCGGAGACTTACCGACTTTTCCCGCCCTCCTTGGGCCGAACTTCCCAAGAGCAATCAAATGCCCGAAATCGAAGTTGTCAATTTCGAGATCAAACTGCGCATTCTTGAATATGATCGAAAGGAAACAATTTGGTGGTGGACCTAATGAAGACCCTAATCTACATTATCGGGACTTACGCCAATATTGTTCTACTATTAAGCGAAGAAGGAGTAACACAAGATCAAATTCGGGAGATTCTTTTCCCATTTTCACTTCGAGACAAGGCAAAGATGTGGTACAATGGGATTAATCGCACCACTCTTGGGATCACAGACTGGAATACCTTGGCCTTAGCTTTCTACAGGAAGTACTACCCTCCAGAGAAGACTGCCAGGCTGCGTAGTCAGACCACAAATTTCATCCAAGGTTATGACGAATCTTTGTATGAGGCTTGGGAAAGATTCAAGGACCTTCAGAGAAAATGTCCCCATCATGGTCTACAAAAATGGTTCATAGTTCAGGGATTTTACAATGGTTTGGGGAACAACTCAAGACTTATTCTAGACTCTGCGGCAAATGGGCGATTCATGAAACTAGAAATTGATGCCGCACATGACTTAATCGAGGATATGGCTATCCACAACTCTTAATATGGCAACCCTCGAGGACTAGCTAACAAGGGAGGCAAGCATGAGATTGATTCTATATCCCTACTGGCTGCACAAATGAATACCATCAATAATAAGCTGGATAATATGCAACTATCCTCTCCAGCGAGTGTTGCTGCTTTAGGTACTACATCTGAGATCTTGTGTGAAAATTGTGGTATAGTTGTACACTGGTCACAGGAGTGTCGGAGTTCGCTTGAACAAGTTAATGCCTTCCAATCATATCGGCAGAACAATCCATACTCCAACACATACAATCCAGGATTGAGAAATCATCTGAATCTGTCATACAAGAGCACTAATGTCCTAAATCCTCCTGCACCACAACCGCAGGCCCAACAATTGAACCAGAGGTACTACCAACAACCTTCTCAACATCCTCTTGGTTTCTCTAAACCACCATTCAATCCATCTCAACAAGCACCTCCTGCCGACCCCATGATGGTTGAGATGAGAAATATGATGCTACAGATACAGAAAGACAAACAAACTGACAAGGCACAGAGTGAGTCAATTCTAGCTCACAACAAGATGTTGGAGAACCAATTGGCACAGTTGGCTACTTCGAATTCTACTCGATAACAAGGTGCTCTTCCAGCACAATCTGTTCAGTCAACCGACTCGGCAAATGCCATCACTCTCCGCAGTGGTTCTCATTATGATGGACCACCCATGCCCACTGATGATATTGGGAGTGTGAGGAATGATGGGGAACGAGTCCAAGATCAACCTGAAACTGACAAGGAGAACCCTAAGCAAGTGACTGAGCATGGAGAGACACATGAAGCCAAGAAGCCTGCCAATGAGGTTCCTCCTATCAAACTTTCTTTTCCCAATCGTCAACTCAAGAGTAAGCTGGACCAACAATTTGGTAAGATTTTGGAAGTCGTCAAGAATCTTTAGGTAAATGTTCCTTTCATAGAATTAGTTACTCAAGTGCCTGCTTATGCAAAATTCATGAAAGATATCTTGACTAGAAAAAGGGCTTTTAATGAGGTGGAGACAGTTGCATTTACTGAGGAATGTAGTGCCTTTTTACAAAATAAATCTCCACCAAAATTAAAAGATCCTGGTAGTTTCTCTATTCCCTATCACATTGGTAGACTATTCATTGATAAAGCATTGTGTGACTTGGGTGCTAGTGTGAGTGTTATGCCATTATCTGTTTCCTCAAAATTAAATATGGGAAGTCTGAAAGTTACCAATATTACTCTGCAAATGGCCGATCGTTCTGTTAAATACCCCCTAGGTATTCTAGAAGATGTGCCTGTTAGAGTAGGAAAAATTTTTATTCCCGTTGATTTTGTTGTGCTTGACATGGAGGAAGACAAGCAAATTCCAATTATTTTGGGTAGGCCATTCCTTCATACTGCAGGTGCAGTAATTGATGTGAAAAATGGTAAGCTTACACTATCTGTAGGAGATGATGAGGTCACCTTTAATCTGAGCACCACTTTGAAAAGTCCTATGCTAGAGGAAAAATGCTATAGTATTGATGTGGTTGATGTGATTTGCCATGATAACATTCCCCAAGCTCTCTATGGAGATCCCTTGGAGGCAGTGTTTTGTCTTGATTCTTCCACAGGTGATGGTAGTATTTGGAGCAATGAGGTCGAGGCTATTGAGAAGGCTCTAGCAAGTGAAGAGCTTGACCTTATTGAATGCCAAAAGGTAAAGAGGTTAGTTCAATCCGCGTGCAATATTGAGGTGAAGAAACCCAAACTTAAACCCCTCCCCTCTCACTTGAAGTATATGTTTTTAGATGAGCATGAGTTAAATCCTGTAATTGTCAGTGCTGCACTTGATGACAGCCAACTCTCACAACTTCTGAATGTTTTGAAAAATCATAAGAAGGCTATCGGTTACAGTATTGACGATTTGAAGGGTATAAGCCCCGATTTTTGTATGCACAGGATACACCTTGAGGATGATCATAAGCCGTGCATTCAACCACAAAGGAGACTGAATCCAAACATGCAAGAAGTGGTTAAGAAAGAAGTGATGAAACTAGTTGATGCAGGTATTATCTACCCTATTGCTGATTCTAAGTGGGTAAGTCATGTACAAGTAGTACCCAAAAAAAGTGGTATGACTGTTGTGAAAAATGAAAAGAATGAGTTAATTCCTACTAGAAATGTGACTGGATGGCGTATGTGTATAGACTATAGGAGACTCAACATGGCCACTAAAAAGGACCACTTTCCTTTTACCTTTTATTGACCAAATGCTTGAAAGGTTGGCTTGTCATAAATATTTCTGCTATTTGGATGGATATTCAGGTTTCTTCCAAATCCCCATTCATCCTGATGATCAAGAAAATACAACATTGACCTGCCCTTATGGCACTTTTGCATATCGTAGAATGCCCTTTGGTTTGTGTAATGCCCCCGCCACCTTTCAACGATGCATGATGAGTATCTTTTCTGAGTTCATCGAGTCTATCATGGAAGTCTTTATGGATGATTTTAGTGTGTATGGTTCTACTTTTGATACATGCTTAGTTAATCTCACTAAAGTCATGAAAAGATGTGAAGAATGTAATTTGGTTTTGAACTGGGAAAAGTGTCATTTTATGGTGATTGAAGGAGTTGTTTTAGGCCACATTGTTTCTGATAGGGGCATCCAAGTGGATCGATCTAAGGTCCAAGTGATTGAGCAATTACCCCCACCAACTAATGTTAAAGGGGTACGAAGTTTCCTTGGTTATGCGGGGTTTTACCGCCGCTTTATCAAGGATTTTTCCAAAATTGCTAAACCACTGACCCACCTCCTTCTTAAGGATGCTCCATTTGATTTTACTGATGAATGTCTTGAGTCTTTTGACATGATCAAGCAAGCTTTGATAACTGCACCTATTATCCGAGCCCCCGATTGGGAACTCCCTTAATTTCGAGATAATGTGCGATGCAAGTGATTACGCAGTTGGAGCCGTGCTCAGTCAACGCACGGATAAGGTCTTGCATGCTATCTATTATGCTAGCAAGACATTGGATGAGGCTCAAGTCAACTATGCCACTACGAAAAAAGAGCTTTTGGCTATTGTCTATGCTTTAGAGAAGTTCAGATCTTATCTGATTGGCTCCAAAGTTATTATCTACACTGATCACACAGCTCTGAAGCACCTTCACTCTAAGAAGGAAGCTAAGCCTAGGCTCATTCGATGGATTCTCTTGCTCCAAGAGTTCGACATAGAAATTCGTGATAAAAAAGGAGCAGAGAACGTAGTTGCAGACCACTTGTCACGGATCCGGCATGACGATGGTATGAACTCAACTCCTATAGATGATTCTTTTCCTGATGATCATCTATATGTAGTCACCTCACAGATCCCTTGGTTTGCTGATTATGCCAATTACTTGGTCGGCGGTATACTACCTCCTGATTTGTCCTACCAACAAAATAAACGGTTCCTCCATGATGTTAAATTCTACTTTTGGGATGATCCTTTCTTGTTTCGTGAATGTTCAGATGGTCTTTTCCGCAAATGTGTTCCTGAGTGGGAGGTCAAAGGCATTACCGAATTCTTTGTCATAACTCACCTTATGGTGGGCACCATGGCCCCTCGCGAACTGTGGCAAAGCTCCATGAGTCGGGTTTCTTTTGGCCCACAATGTTTAAGGATGCACAATCTTTCATTATGTCATGTGACGCTTGCCAGAGGACCGGCAACATTTCGAGACGGCATGAGATGCCCCAAACAGGTATTTTAGAAGTTGAAATCTTTGATGTTTGAGGTATTGATTTTATGGGACAGTTCCCATCTTCTAATGGGAACTGTTACATTTTGGTCGCGGTCGATTATGTCTCTAAGTGGGTTGAAGCCGTGGCATCTCCTACTAATGACTCTAAGGTAGTGATGGCTTTGTTCAAGAAAATCATATTCTCCCGGTTTGGAGTCCCACGAGCCGTGATCAGTGATGGAGGCTCCCATTTTCATGAACGACATTTGGATACCCTCTTGAAGAAATATGGAGTCTACCACCGTACTGGCTTAACGTACCATCCTCAAACGAGTGGGCAAGTAGAGGTCTTAAATCGAGAAGTTAAGTCCATTCTTGAGAAGGTAGTTGCAAGGTCTTGGAAGGATTGGAGTACAAAGTTGGATGACACACTTTGGGCCTACAGAACCGCATTCAAGACACCCATTGGTACTTCACCGTATAGGCTCGTGTATGGGAAAGCATGTCACCTCCCCGTCGAATTAGAATATAAGGCTTTTTGGGCGATCAAAGAGCTTAATATGGATCAAAAGCTTGCAGGGGAGAAAAGACTTCTACAACTCAATGAACTTGATGAGTTTCGATTGTTGGCTTATGATAGTGCACGAGTATATAAGGAGAAAACGAATAAGTGGCATGACAAAAAGATCCTACCAAGGGAGTTCGCCGTGGGAGACAAAGTCTTATTGTACAATTCTAGGCTCAAACTCTTCCCTGGAAAGTTGAAATCTAGATGGTCAGGCCCTTTCACAGTTACTAGAGTGAACAAGTTCGGTTCTGTAGAGGTTATGAATGAAAAAGGTGAAGTGTTCAAGGTTAATGGGCAACGTTTGAAGTTGTACCACACAGGTGCTACTGTGGGTCTAGTTGAGGAACTCTACCTCTAAGCACCATCACCACTTGATGAATGAGGGCGGTAAATGGTCGTGCGGGACCTTTATAAACCAGTGCTGTTCGGGAGGCAATCCGATTTTTGACTTTTTCTCTCTTCCTTTTTCTTGTAGTTTTTCTTTTTTAATTTTTAGCATGATGAGAGAAAACTTTTCATATTTTGGAACTTTATCGTGCAGGAATATGTGTCAAGGGTGACAATTCGCAGCTTCACAATGAACAACAAAAGAAAAAAAGAGAGGCTAAAACGCAAAGAATCAAACTCGCTGGGCACCGTCCGGGTGGGTCGGGTGCACCTCGCCCGGTCGGGTCCGCAAGCACCATTCTTTGACACACATCACAAAAACGATAAAATTCTAAGGAAAGGGTGTACTGGGCACCGCCCGGGTGAGTCGGGCGCATCTCGCCCGTTCGGGCCCGCAAGTCTCAACTCAAAGAGGAAAAAACGCAAAACACGAAATTTCCAAGCACAAATCTCGCCCGGGCGGGTCGGGCGAAATCCGCCCGGTCGGGCGACGTACAGGAAACACGGTTTTCTTCATTAAACCCCCGAATCTCTTTTCCTCCCTCACAACTCATTCATTTCTTCCTCTCACTCCTTCTCTTTCCTCCAAACCAAACCCCAAACCCTACCACCCTCTTTTCTCTAAACTCCATCTTCACAACCCCAACTCTCAATTTTTTTTCACAAATCTTCATCTTCCATTCATCTTTTTCACTTTCCCCACTCAAATTATCCTCTTCCTCCTCTAAATCTCTTACTTTCTTTCTCTATCTTTCTTGGGTTTATTGAGTAAAGGTTTGAATTTTGTGGTGATTCTTGCTAGTTTTGCCTTGTAATTTGTGTTCATACACTAAATTGTGTCATATATGAAGTTTTTAATCAGATTATTGTGAAGTTTCTAACTTTGTCCACCATTGTTGTTTCTTCAAGGTTTCTCATCTTCTTCAATGGCGGCTCGACGTGGTGCACGTGGCAACGAAAATCCCGCAATTGAGGCCGACACTACATTCCCCCACATCATCTTCAAAGATGAAGAACAACGGGTACGATTCCAAAAACTTAAACATCGGATGATTTCTCCTACTAGATTTGTTAGTCGGGATCTCTTGCATGCTTTTGATATCACTGAAATTACCCGGACATTGTTTGCGGGGGTTGGTATTAGGGAATTTTTTACACTATATCATGGAACATATGCTGATATCACATTTGAATTTTTAAGCTCCCTTGAGATCCGAAAACATTCCTCGCATGATCATGTCATGTATTTTAGGATTGCCAATGCTGACCGTAAACTGACTCTTAGGCAATTTGCCCAACTGTTTGGGATGACTGTTAGGGGCGATAGAAAGAAACCAAAAACAATGCTGTTAGGACTCTTTTGGCAAGCCTTGACAGGAGTTAGACCCCCCAATTGCCAACATCTGCAGATTAAGTCTGTTCACAATCCGAGCATCCGATTCCTTCTAAAATTTTTTGGGGGTACTATTTTTGGGAGATGGGAACCCAATACAACCCGGACTGAGGAACTCACTGCCCTAGGGACATACCTACGGCCTGCTACCATGAAAATGCAGTACGATCTTGCCTACGCCTTTATGCACCACTTACACAAAATTTCCACCACTTACCCCACTTTTGAGGAGGATGGCAGTGTCAAGACAACGGTGTCTATCGTTATTGGGGGGCTAGTCACCCACATTGCCTGCCATTTCGGTTATGTTGAAAATTGGAACAATGTAGTTCCGTGAGCCACCTACCTTGATCTTGACCATTTTCTTTCGGCTCGATACTTTACCCCTAGTGGTCGGCAGTTTAGGTGGCTGATTGCAAATCGAAAATCTATACTCCTCCCTAATCCTAACTTGATCCAATTACCTATAGGGGATGACTACTCTGATGACGCTGTCCCACTTAGCTACCTTCTCCCTGTTGGTGATGAGACCAACCCTCCTCAGACTGCTCCAATACCTGAACCTCCTCAGACCTACCGTAGGCATGAGCCTGCCCCTTCCATCCCTTCCTCTTCTTCACACCCCCCTCCCCTACTGCTGATTTTGAGGGTACGATGAGTGTTTTGCAGCGTATGGAACTGAATATGACTGCTAACACTCAAGCTATTGAGCGCCTCGAGCGCCGTGTGGACACCATTTACACTGACCTGCATCTAGCTATGTTTCCTATATATGATGAGTATTGCAGGCTCGGAACGATAGCTCAGGTTGGTCCCCACCCTAGCTGGTACACTTGGAACCCCACATATGGTCGTGTTGCTGGAAGGAGTGGCGCCGGAACCAGTACTCATGCTGGTAATGAGGATGATGATGGTGATGATGACACTATGGACGACTGAGGTCCATGTTCCTTTTCTTCCCCTTGCTGCAATGAGGACATTGCCAAGTTCAGCTTGGGGGAGGCTATCTCTTGTGTATATGGTATTTTTCTCTCACTCCTTAGGTAGTTTAATGCTTTCATAGTTTAGTTCAGCATAGCTAGTTAGTTTTTCCCTTTTTAGTTACATAGCTAGTAGTTTTTCCGTTTTAGTTTTCTACAAAAAGAAAAAGAAAAAAAAATTGAAAAAAAAGGCAAAAAGAACAAAAATACGAGTTTACTAGAAAATCAGAGTCAAGTTGAATAGTTGTTTCCCTGTGCCCCGTATCATCATATTTGTGTTTTGACTTTGGATTGTTGATGGGCATGAAACAATGATTGATCACCAGAGCATGATATTTTTGTACTTTGATCTATGATAAGAATCATAATTGTGGCACTCTATACGTCCTACAAGCATGTTTGGATTTAACTGTGAGCTTCTGTGCCTTAAAACTGCATATATTCCAGTTTTTCCTTTTCATGTGTGTATGCCCACTTCTCTGAGGGATGCTAGAACTTGTGTTTTCTCTCCATTGATGCATTGACTATATGATGACTAAACAAAAATGATTATGACTCTCTTAGGAAATTGCACCATAAGACCAAATAGCCTTCCCTGCATTTATTTCCCCTAGTTAACCACTCTGAGTTGAGCCTATTTCTTTTGATAACCACGCTATGAGCTCCACATTTTCCAAAAATACATCTCTCTACCTTTGGTTGTGAAGTATTTAGGAATTGTATGTTGGTTGACATTTGATGGATGGAATTGGTTGTTGGTGTAATTGAAAAAAAAAAGAGAAAGAAAATTCGTGTACATGAAAAAAGGACTCCGCATTATTATTTTCGAGTCCTAATTATTGACTCTCCTCTATCCTTATTAGTTAGTAGCTAAAGTAGAAAACTTTTGAAAATGAGACAAGGCTTTCAAAGAAAAAATACAAAAAAAAGAGAAAAAATTTGAAAAACATTGAGTTGGAAGTTTTTGCTTGGATTATATGAAAGGAGAAAGGGATGAAGGAAAAGAAAATTGGTTGTAATTGTGTTGAAGTTTAATATATTGTGTGGATTGTTTCATCAAAGTTGTAGTAATACTTCACTTCCTTGAACACCACATTCCCAAATATTTACCACACCTATTACCATGAGCCCCATTACAACCTTCAATGAGTCATATGATTTGTTTGCATGTGTAGTTACCTAATGTGGAGAGATGACACAAGCTTATGGACTAACTTGGTGAAGTTTGGCAATTGAGTGTTATTAATCATCCTTCAAACACACGAGTGTGAGAGTTGGGATGGGCACTTGGGGTTGGTTAAAAGCAGTCATTTTAACTGCTTGGAGAGTGTTCTACAAATGAATGGAGAGTCCCTTGTGAGATCCTTTTCATTGATTTGTAGTGCATGTCTAGTGGCCTATTTTGATTCTTATCCCTGATTGGTGCTTATCTGTTGAGCTTTACAGATTGTGATTTGTGGTGTGCTTGGATTCGATCTATAGTCACCTAAATATTTTTGAAACGATTTTATGTTGGGGTGAAACGACTATTACTTCTTTGAACTCTTGATCTTCAGACAGGTTTTGCTCAGGGACAAGCAAAAGTCTAGCTTGGGGGAGTTTGATATATCTATTTTATATAGAGTTTTCCCCCCGTCCCTCATTGATTATTGGTCTTAATTGCTGTAATACCCCGAATTTTCAAAGATTATTTTTATTATTTATTAAGGTTTAATATTATTTCCACTTAAAATTTAGTTTATGATAATGCGATTTTATTTGATAACTATGTTTATTAAAATAATGATTTCATTTAGTTTTGATTTATTTAACAAGTTTAAAATAAATCATTTACTTGTTTTATTATTCATTTCATTATTAATTAAACTCTTTATTTTTGGTGGTGGGTATTTTTGTACAAGTTGACTATCCATTTTAGTAATCCAAAGCCCAAATACAAGTCCATAGCCATATGTCTTTCAGTAAAAAAGAAAAAGGAAAATAAAAAAAAAAGAAAAAAGAAAAAAAGAGGTGAAAACGTGATCTTCATCTTCCCTCGCCTTCCTTCCTTCGGACCTGATTTTCAGCACACAAGAGCAAGATTTTCAACACAAAATTCAGCCTTTGTCAGTGCAAATTGAAACTCAATCCACGATTTTCAGATATTAGGGGCAACAATTTCAAAAGCCTAAACACCATAGCCCTCACACCTCACATCCACCATTAATGGAGCTTGACCAAAGCTCAAAATTTCTGACAACCTCCCCTATAAATACCGAATTTCTCTCACCCAAATGACTCAAGCAAACAATTCAAAAAGGTTTACTTCAATTCTTTATCTTCTTCCTAAATTTCTGATTTTTGGTTTTGAAATTGAATAAATTAAAAATGAAACCCACCATTAACAATTCTCCTATTCCTTGAACCACCGGAAACTGCCACCTGAACCACCAATCGAACCACTGACCTGCTACAACCGCCAGCAAAACCCATCCCAGCCCACCCTTCACTTCGCCCTCGCGACTCCCCCTTCGCGGTGCCTCTGCAGTGCCCTGTTGTCACCCTTGCGACCCGCGCCCAGCCTTTCCGCGGCGTCTGCTACCTCTTCGACCGCCGAACCACCGAACAAACAGCACCACAAAACTCCTTCTTCTCCCCTCCTTCGCCTCCTCTGTTTTCTCCCTCCTCTTCTTTCGTTCTTCCTTCTCAGTTTGAGGAACTGAATTCCTCAAACTACTTCCTTTCTCCTTTTCTTTTAATTTAATTGTATTTTAAAATTTGTTTTATTTGGTTACTTTTATAACCTTCCTAAAAATTAGCCTACTTTATTTAAGTTAGTAAGTTTTGGAATAACTTAGTCTTTTATAATGATTTTAAATTTCTAAAGTAAAATAAGGAGTATAATAAAGTTAGTTTTTATGTTTAAAATAATTATTTAAGTTAATGAAAGTTAAGTTGAAGTAATTTTAAGTACTTAAAATGATTTCATAAATGATTTAAAAACCATAAACTTTGATTTATAAACTTTCTTAAAATCATTAGGAATTTCTTTAAGTTATTTGAATTATTTAAATTGTTTATTTTATATATAAAAAGGGGTTATTTAGGTAACTAACTTAGATCTCACTAACGTCTATTGTAGACTCCGATTGCGTAGACGAGGAATATCAAGAGTGTTCATCCGTTCGTGAACTTAACTTTTGGGCACGCGTCACGAGGTAATCTCCGATGTCCATCTAAACATAGATCCCGTTAGTGTAAAAAGAATTGATTACGTGATCATTATGTGCTTATAAAATTTATAAGTATGGACTATAATTATGGATTATCGACTTAATGCGGATTATGAATATGAAGGATAAATGGACAACGATTATGGATTTCGATTATGAATCATGACTATGGACGATGTACGATATGACAAAGATGGTTATTATAACGTTATTAAAATCGGTTAATGTCATTTAATAATGTTATGATTATTGTTATTATATTATTATTATTATTATTATTATTATGATTATTATTGTTTTTATTATTACTATATATCATTATGATTATCATGAATATTATTATTGTTATTAATATTGAGACTTTATGAAAGTTGAAATTGGTAAGAACTTGTGATAATGAAATGATTATGAATCTGAAGTGATAAATGAACTCAAGTCACGGTTGTGTTTATGAAATGAGTTATTGAAACCACTATGAATGGATTGAGATTATGAATGGATTGAGATTATGATGGATTGAATATGTTCACACTGGATTGAACAAGATGACGTAAATGTGTACGTGATTTATGTGATGACTTGAAATTTAAAAGATGTTAATCACGTAAAGTGAAATATCAGAGGGAAATGATGAACAGGTTGCCCTTTGTATGAGAGGTTCGGCCCCTACGGGTTCTCTCGGTTTACTATGCCGATTATTCATTCTTGTCTTCCTTCTATCTTGTTGTGATCCAAGTAGAAGGGGTGTGCACACTAGGGACTCTGTTATTACGGCCATTATGTTATCCGTAGGTGGTTACAGGGGATTGACCCCGGCCTACAATGTTGAAGTAAGTGGTTACAGGGGATTGACCCCGGCTTACTGGCGTTCTCTTTCCTCTCCTTAAATAATTGGATTAATTGAAATTAATTATGTGATTATTCATTGTATATATATACATGTGTGTATGTGTGCTATGCTTTATAACTCTATTAACCTACACAAAGTATTTTCAACTTAAGTATTTTACGGGATGGAGTTGGAATTACTCAGTTTTTCTGATTTTTGGGAGCTTGTCTCTCTTGTTTCTTTTCAATGTATTTGTGCAGGTGGGTGATCGACGGGGGAACAAAGGGAGATCATTTAGAGTTGTCATCCACTTAGCTTATGATTTAGCTTCCGCTGGAACTCTGAAACACTTAAGTAATTAGTAATATTTAATGAACGATATACTGGGTTGTAAGGATTAATTTATTTTGAATTTAGTATGCTTTAATCTAGCCTTGCATTTATTTCCAAGGAGATAAGTGCGGCGGTAGCACGCCCGTTGAGTCGAACCCTCGTGGATTTTCCCCTATCTCTAGTATTATTAAATGAAAAAGGGTTCAGGTTGACGGGGGTGTTACAAAGTGATATCAGAGCGGAGTTTAGATTAACTAGGGAAAGATTAAAATTATTAAAATAATAAATTATTTAGAAAAAATGAATTAGGATTAAAATATGACTTAATATGATTAAAATATGACTTAAGGATTTAGTATGGGTACGAATGGGTTATGTGTACATGTATGAAAGTACTCGATAAAGGTACTTATTAATTGTTTATTATATTTTATTAGATGGCCAAGACACGTTTGACCGCCAGGAAATGCACCAGAACCCCTCGTCAAGGACCTTACCTTCTAAGGATGAGGGTAGGAGAGTCTGTTTCAGTCTATATTTACAGGTTATATATGTTTAACAATGAAGTGTTACCACCTCAATGAAGGCCACGGGCATTCGGATTACCTCACGCCACCTAGACATGCCGATGTTTTGATTCACACTCTCCCCAACGATGGTCCTTATGCTGGAATCAAGAGCGAATACTCTGATGTTCTGAAAAATGGAAGGCCAAACTATGAACGATACACATTAAAAGGGAAGTGGTATCTCACATTGAGTTACCTGGAGAAAATGATGCTCGATGCTAGGGCCAAGTGGCTTAATGACTATTTACCCACTGATGACGAGGAGCCCAACTATAGTGACGATGAAGAAGTAGGAAGCAACCCTGCCTCACCCGTTGTAAATCTCAATGGAGATGGAGACGGAAATGAAGGTGAAGACGAGGATCCGTCCGAGTACGCTGACTAAAAAAAACCATATCTCTAGCCCTGACCCTTAGATTTCTAATTAAGGTCGTAAAAGACCAATTAACTTGTTAACTTAGTCAAGGATGGTGTGACTAATGCTTATTTGACTATTTGAAAAACTCTTATGCTACTATGAACGAATTGTTATGGCACTTTTGGGGTAATGAATGATGAACTTTTGATATGTGAATTGAGTATGAAATGAATGAATGATGTGAACCACGATTATGTGAATTAGCCTTTATATAAGAATCAATGTGAATGGTAGAAATACCAATGTGAATAACGCAGGTAGCTTATGCAATACGTTTATACGCGATCTAGAGCAAGGCGACAAGAAAACCAAATGGCCGAAACTCCCGAACAAGTTGCAGCACGACTTAGGACTCTTGAGCAACTAGCTCAGAGCTTTGGCTTAGTCCTTCAAAACCAGATCAACAACAACCACCATGGAGACGATTCGCAAGCTGCAATGGCGAAAAAGATTTCCGCTTTGAAACCACCAACCTTTGTTGGGAGAGAAGACCCACTACTTCTCGAAAACTGGATAAGAGATTTCGAAAAGATTTTCACGGCCACGGGTACGCCTGAGGCCCAGAAAGTAGACCAAGCAACCTTTTAATCTGCATGAAGATGCTGATACTTGGTGGGAAAGTGTAGGACCTACTGTTAAAGCTCAAGAGAACTTTAACTGGGAAGCATTTAAGATAGCGATTAAGGCTCGATTCTTCCCCGAGCACATTCGTAGGCAGAAGTACAATGAGTTTAGTAGGTTTAACCAGAGTTATAACATGAGTGTGCAAGAGTACGCTCAGAAATTCAATGAGTATGCCCGTTTCTGCCCGACTGTAGTGCCAGATGAAGGAACTAAGGCCCAGAAGTTTGAAGACGAACTTAAGTTTGATCTTCAGACTCGAATGGGAGGTAGTACCTCTACTACTTTCGCGGAAGCGTATGCTAAGGCCTCAAACCTGGAGAGAATCTTACAGCGTGAGAGAGAGATGCTAGGCAGGCACAAAAGGAAGGAACTTACCGGCAACAGCAACAGCCAAGGGTACGACAAAAGGCCCAACAACAACAATGGTGGAAACAACAACAATGGTGGACGCTACCATAACTGCAACAATCAGAATTCTGGACAACAGGTCCAACAAGGAAATAGGAACCCGAAGAACTTTGTTTGCAAGAAGTGTGCCAAGAGCCATCCAGGGTTCACTTGTCAGGGTGAAAGGATCAAGTATTTCGAGTGTGGAGAAGTAGGTCACAAATCGTTCAACTGTCCCAAGAAGCAAACTCAAAATGGACCAAATGGGAACAATGGTAACAATGGAGGTGGAAACAGAATTTAGAACTTCAATAACAACCGCCCCAGTGGAGGAAATACTGCATAGAACGGGAACCAGCACAACCGCTCTTTTGGAGGTGGAAATGGAAACTATGGAAAGAATGGCAATGGAGGCTACACCAATGGAAGAATCAATGTCATGAGCCGAATCAAGGCGACACCGATGCCAATGTTGTGACGGGTACATTTCTCGTAAACTCAAACCCTGCTTATGTACTCTTTGATTCCGGAGCGTCTCATTCCTTTATTTCTAGCACTTTTGTTAGTAAGTATCCCCTCAAGTCTACCCAGTCTTGTCGAGCCAATATAGCCATGCCCACCTAAGTGAAACTGTTTCTTGTAAATCTCTTTTCCAAAGTATCCCCGTAGTCATATGCCGGTACCGAATTACCGTACGATCTTATCCTTTTTGACCTAAAAGACTTTGACGTTATCTTGGGAATGGATTGGTTAGCTAAGTATAAAGCCAAAATCGAGTGTCATAACCAGAAAATATCTCTTAGAGGACTAAAGGGAAATATGATATCTTATAAGGGCATAACCTTCCAGCCTGATGTCAAGATAATCTCAGCCCTGAACCTTTAAACCTATCTTAGAAAAGGCTACCCAGTCTACCTGTGCCAAGTAAGGGACATAAGCATGGAAAATGAGGAGTTGACTCAAATTCCGGTAGTAAGGGAGTTTCCGGATGTATTTCCCGAAGAGCTTCCAGGAATGCCACCAGAGAGAGAAGTGAGCTTTAAGATCGATTTAGTCCCTGGAACAGGACCTATCTCTAAGGCCCCGTATCGAATGGCACCTGCAGAAATGCAAGAATTGAAGGTACAGTTGGAGGAATTATTGGATAAAGGGTACATTCGACCTAGTGTTTCGCCTTGGGGAGCCCCGGTATTGTTTGTTCGGAAGAAAGACTGATCATTGAGGTTGTGTATCGATTATAGGGAGTTGAATAATGCCACGGTAAAGAATAAATATCCACTCCCGAGGATTGAGGATTTGTTCGATCAACTTCAGGGTGCAACAGTGTTTTCCAGGATCGATTTAAGATCAGGTTATCACCAACTACGAATTACTGAAGAGGACATCCCGAAAACAGCCTTTCGTACGAGATATGGCCATTATGAGTTCACCGTCATGCCTTTTGGACTCACTAATGCGCCAGCAGCTTTCATGGACCTCATGAACAGGTTTTTCCAGCCGTACCTGGACAAGTTCGTGATTGTGTTCATCGACGATATATTGGTGTACTCGAAGGATAGAGAAGAGCTTGAGGATCAGTTGAGGAAAGTTCTGGAGATTCTTCGAGAAAAGCAATTGTACGCGAAGTTCTCGAAGTGTGAATTTTGGTTGGAAAAAGTTTCATTTTTGGGTCATGTGATATCAAAAGAAGGCGTTTCCGTAGATCCATCGAAGATTCAAGCAGTGACCGATTGGCCTCAACCTAAGAACGTCACCGAAGTAAGGAGTTTCTTGGGTTTAACTGGATATTACCGGAGATTTGTGAAAGATTTTTCGAGAACGGCCCAACCTCTCACTAACCTAATGAAGAAAACAATAAAATTTCATTGGGATGATAAGTGTGAGGAAGCTTTTCAAGAGCTGAAGAAGAGACTTACAACAGCCCCAGTATTGACTTTGCCCTATGGAGTAGAAGGATTTGAAGTCTACAGTGATGCCTCAAAGAAAGGTTTTGGGTGCGTCTTGATGCAACATGGTAAAGTAGTGGCCTATGCATCGAGACAACTCAAACCGCATGAGCAAAATCACCCTACTCATGACTTGGAGTTAGGAGCGATCGTGTTTGCACTGAAAATCTGGAGACATTATTTGTATGGAGTGCAATGCAAGGTCTATACAGATCACAAGAGTTTGAAGTATCTGTATACGCAAAAGGAGTTGAATATGAGACAGAGACGTTAACTCGAGCTTATAAACGACTATGATTTGAAGATAGTGTATCAAGAGGGAAAAGCGAACAAAGTAGCTGACGCGTTGAGTAGGAAGAGTGCTCATTCACTAAACGTGTTGATTTTGGCAGATGAACTGTGTGAAGAGATCAAGAGATTGAGTTTGGAAATAGTTGAGCCCGGTTATGTGAAAGCTCAATTGAATGCTCTTACTGTTGGACCGGACATATTTGAGGAGATTCGGGTGAAACAAGCTACAGATAAGTGGTTAAGCAAGTTAAGAGAGATGAAAGAAAGTGGTCAAGCACCGGAGTTCGAGATCGACGGCAATGGCGTTGCAAAGTATAAACGGAGATTGTGTGTGCCACAGGATGAGGAACTCAAGACGAGAATTCTAAGGGAAGCCCATAGTTCGTCGTATTCCATACATCCAGGAGGAGATAAGCTTTATAAGGATTTGAAAAAGCATTTTTGGTGGCCTAGGATGAAGCAAGAAGTAGCCGACTTTGTCGCAAAATGTTTAACATGCCAGAAGGTGAAAATACAGCATATGAAGCCTGGAGGAAAATTGCAACCGTTGGAAGTGCCAGGATGGAAATGAGAATCTATCTCTATGGATTTCATCATGGGGTTACCGAATACGAGGTCGGGAAAGAATGCAATATGGGTAATAGTGGACCGTTTGACTAAGACGGCAAGATTCGTGGCAATGAAGGATACTTGGTCGTTGAAACAGTTGGTGGAAGCTTACTTTAATGAGGTGGTTAGGCTACATGGTGTTCCGAAGGACATCGTTTCGGATAGGGACTCGAGATTCTTATCTAAGTTACGGAAACAACTTCGAGCAGTACCGTGGGTACACTATTGAAATTCAAGCACGGCCTTTCACCCAAAGAATGCAGATGGTCAAACGGAGAGAACCATTCAGACCTGGAGGATATGTTGAGAGCATGTGTGATGGATTTAGGAGGATATTGGGATGATCATTTGATGTACATTGAGTTCTCGTATAACAACAACTATCACTCGAGCATAGGAATGGCACCTTATGAGGCATTGTATGAACGGAAATGTAGAAGCCCTATATGTTGGAGCGATGTGAACGAGTCGTTGAATTTGGGACCATAAATGATAGAAGAGACTACCAACAAGGTGAAGTTGATTCAGGAGCGTATGAAAGCAGCTCAGGATCGACAAAAATCGTATGCCGATCAAAGGAGACGGGATTTAGAGTTTGCAGTTGGAGATAAAGTGTTGCTGAAAGTTTCACCAACCAAGGGAGTAATGAGGTTCGGTAGAAAAGGAAAGTTGAGTCCTCGTTAGATCGGACCTTATGAGATACTCGAAAGAATTGGGGAAGTGGCCTATAGATTAGCCTTACCCACAGAGTTAGCCAATGTTCATAATGTCTTTCATGTGTCTCAACTTCGTAAATATGTCCCCGATCCCTCCCATGTCATCCAACCTGAAACCATTGAACTAGATGAGACCCTCACCTTTGAAGAACGTCCTGTTAGAATCCTTGATTGCGAAACGAGAAACACTCGGAACAAGGCAGTAAAGTTAGTTAAAGTTTTGTGGTCTAATCATCAAGCCGAGGAAGCAACTTGGGAAACAGAAGATGACATGAGAAAGCGTTATCCTGTACGATTATCGAGTTTCGGGGACGAAACTCCTTAAGGGGGACCGAATGTCATACTAACAAAGCGCAATGCTACTGTTTCGTAAATATTAAACATCTAACTTTAAAGTTCGAGGACGAACTTTGTTTTTAAGGAGGAGTAGATGTAATACCCCGAATTTTCAAAGATTATTTTTATTATTTATTAAGGTTTAATATTATTTCCACTTAAAATTTATTTTATGATAATGCGATTTTATTTGATAACTATGTTTATTAAAATAATGATTTCATTTAGTTTTGATTTATTTAACAAGTTTAAAATAAATCATTTACTTGTTTTATTATTCATTTCATTATTAATTAAACTCTTTATTTTTGGTGGTGGGTATTTTTGTACAAGTTGTCCATCCATTTTAGTAATCCAAAGCCCAAATACAAGTCCATAGCCATATGTCTTTTAGTCAAAAAGAAAAAAGAAAATAAAACAAAAAAAAAGAGGTGAAAACGCGATCTTCATCTTCCCTCACCTTCCTTCCTTCGTTCCTGATTTTCAGCACATAAGAGCAAGATTTTCAACACAAAATTCAGCCTTTGTCAGTGCAAATTGAAACTCAATCCACAATTTTCAGATATTAGGGGCAACAATTTCAAAAGCCTAAACACCATAGCCCTCACACCTCACATCCACCATTAATGGAGCTTGACCAAAGCTCAAAATTTCTGACAAACTCCTCTATAAATACCGAATTTCTCTCACCCAAATGACTCAAGCAAACAATTCAAAAAGGTTTGCTTCAATCCTTTATCTTCTTCCTAAATTTCTGATTTTTGGTTTTGAAATTGAATAAATTAAAAATGAAACCCACCATTAACAATTCTCCTATTCCTTGAACCACCGGAAACCGCCACCTGAACCACCAATCGAACCACTGACCTGCTACAACCGCCAGCAAAACCCATCGCAGCCCAGCCTTCACTTCGCCCTCGTGACTTCCCCTTCGCGGTGCCTCTGCAGCGCCCTGTTGTCACCCTTGCGACCCGCGCCCAGCCTTTCCGCGGCGTCTGCTACCTCTCCGACCGCCGAACCACCGAACCAACAGCACCACAAAACTCCTTCTTCTCCCCTCCTTCGCCTCCTCTGTTTTCTCCCTCCTCTTCTTTCGTTCTTCCTTCTCAGTTTGAGGAACTGAATTCCTCAAACTACTTCCTTTCTCCTTTTCTTTTAATTTAATTGTATTTTAAAATTTGTTTTATTTGGTTACTTTTATAACCTTCCTAAAAATTAGCCTACTTTATTTAAGTTTGTAAGTTTTGGAATAACTTAGTCTTTTATAATGATTTTAAATTTCTAAAATAAAATAAGGAGTATAATAAAGTTAGTTTTTATGTTTAAAATAATTATTTAAGTTAATGAAAGTTAAGTTGAAGTAATTTTAAGTACTTAAAATGATTTCATAAATGATTTAAAAACCATAAACTTTGAATTATAAACTTTCTTAAAATTATTAGGAATTTCTTTAAGTTATTTGAATTATTTAAATTGTTTATTTTATATATAAAAATGGGTTATTTAGGTAACTAACATAGATCTCACTAACGTCTATTGTAGACTCCGATTGCGTAGACGAGGAATATCAAGAGTGTTAATCCGTTCGTGAACTTAACTTTTGGGCACACTTCACGAGGTAATCTCCGATGTCCATCTAAACATAGATCCCGTTAATGTAAAAAGAATTGATTACGTGATCATTATGTGCTTATAAAATTTATAAGTATGGACTATAATTATGGATTATCGACTTAATGCGGATTATGAATATGAAGGATAAATGGACAACGACTATGGATTTCGATTATGAATCATGACTATGGACGATGTACGATATGACAAAGATGGTTATTATAACGTTATTAAAATCGGTTAATGTCATTTAATAATGTTATGATTATTATATTATTATTATTATTATTATTATTATTATTATTATGATTATTATTGTTATTATTATTACTATATATCATTATGATTATCATTAATATTATTATTGTTATTAATATTGAGACTTTATGAAAGTTGAAATTGGTAAGAACTTGTGATAATGAAATGATTATGAATCTGAAGTGATAAATGAACTCAAGTCACGGTTGTGTTTATGAAATGAGTTATTGAAACCACTATGAATGGATTGAGATTATGAATGGATTGAGATTATGATGGATTGAATATGTTCACACTGGATTGAGCAAGAGGACGTAAATGTGTACGTGATTTATGTGATGACTTGAAATTTAAAAGATGTTAATCACGTAAAGTGAAATATCGGAGGGAAATGATGAACAGGTTGCCCTGTATGAGAGGTTCAGCGGCCCCTACGGGTTCTCTCGGTTACTATGCCGATTATTCATTCATCGTCTTCCTTCTATCTTGTTGTGATCCAAGTAGAAGGGGTGTGCACACTAGGGACTCTGTTATTATGGCCATTATGTTATCCGTAGGTGGTTACAGGGGATTGACCCCGACCTACAATGTTGAAGTAAGTGGTTACAGGGGATTGACCCCGGCTTACTGGCGTTCTCTTTCCTCTTCTTAAATAATTGGATTAATTGAAATTAATTATGTGATTATTCATTGTATATATATACATGTGTGTATGTGTGCTATGCTTTATAACCCTATTAACCTACTATTTTACAAAGTATTTTCAACTTAAGTATTTTACGAGATGGAGTTGGAATTACTCAGTTTTTCTGATTTTTGGGAGCTTGTCTCTCTTGTTTCTTTTCAATGTATTTGTGCAGGTGGGTGATCGTCGGGGGAACAAAGGGAGATCATTTAGAGTTGTCATCCACTTAGCTTATGATTTAGCTTCCGCTGGAACTCTGAAACACTTAAGTAATTAGTAATATTTAATGAACGATAAACTGGGTTGTAAGGATTAATTTATTTTGAATTTAGTATGCTTTAATCTAGCCTTGCATTTATTTCCAAGGAGATAAGTGCGGCGGTAGCACGCCCGTTGAGTCGAACTCTCATGGATTTTCCCCCATCTCTAGTATTATTAAATGAAAAAGGGTTCGGGTTGACGGGGGTGTTACAATTGCGCTCTTCGGAGCCATTTTTAGTACTAATGTGTTTCTTGTAGTATGTTTGTAGTTTCAGGACGATTATTGTAGGAAATAGGCATGTTTGATGCATTTCCTACTCATTTATACCCCTACAAGAGATGATGCACTTTCGAGAGCTCGAGCATTTCATTTGGGTTGGATTCTACAATTCAAGAGCTTTCCAACAAGTGGTCATTTGCTTAATTTCGACAATTAACGCAAAAGTTATGACACTTTGAAGATTGGAAGTTGGGCGTCAAGGACCTGAAGACTGCACGGTCGGGCGATATCCGCCCCAGCTGATCGGGCGGCTTTGCCTTAGCCACATTTTCAGATTGAAAAGAAAGCAAGAAAAACACCCTTGCGGGCCCGACCGGGCGATACCCGCCCGGGTTGGTCGGGCGAGGCGAGACAACTTTGAAGGATGCAGTTGAAGAACGCCCGACCGGGCGTGACGAGCAAACATGACACCGGGCGACCGCCCGACCGGGCGGATTCCGGCCGGGTTGGTCGGACGGATCAGATTTTTAAGGATTTTAAGCGCGTGTTGCGCCGGGTTTTATTTTGATATAAATACTTATTTTTTTAGGGTTGAAAAACCACGTTTTTACATTGTAGCTTGAGCTTTAGTTTTCGAATCACCCACGAAATTGAATCACCACTCACCACCTGCAAGGCTGCAACTCACCTAAATCGAAGGGGAGGATGGGTTGCGGTTCGACGGGGAGGGGCGGCGATGGGTTGGGAGGGGCGGCGAGAGAGAATCAGGAGTGGAAGCACCGGCGAGGAGCCATGGAAACAGGAGTGGAACCAGTTGCTTAGTTTTTTTTTTTTTTTTTTTTTTTTGTTCTAGTTTTGGAGTAGTGGTTGGATGTGGATTTTGTTATGATTTTGGGTAAATGGGTTTGAGAAAAATATGGATTTTGTTATGAGTTTGGGAAAAATTGATAAATGCTTGAGAAGAGATGAATTTAGAAAAATGGTTGAATGATGGTGGTTTTAAAGATTAAAGAGATTTACCTAAGTTTGGGAACCATTGATGAATGCTTGAGAAGAGATGAAGAACAAGAGAGAGAAGAGATGAAGAACAAGAGAGAGAAAGAGATGAATTTAGCAAAAGTCAAACCAAGTTAACGCCGTGACAAATTCCGTCAAGTTTAATGACAAAAATCAAGTTCAGGGTTATCGGAGACAGGGCTGCCAAAGTCAGGGTTATATTGGAAAAAGGCCTATAAGTCAGGGTTATCTGAGATAATATCCCATTACTCTTTGTCATTTTTACATTGGATTTTCAATAGAAGCTTTGATTTTGCAAGATTGATTCTACAATTGGTATTTCTTCTTTTCTCTTATTATTTTTATTCAGACTTTGATTATTAATTCACCATGTTTACTTGTTTCATTATGAGTATGTCTTCCCTAATTATGATTGAGTAGTTTATTTCTAGGGTTAAGGGGATCCATGAATATTTATGAAGGGATGTTTATAAAGTAGTGATTTTTGATGATGTACGTTGATTCCTATTGAATGTATTATCTCTATTCAATCCGATTTGGCCAGATTTGATTGTTATAGTATTGCAATATTAGGTTATGCGCCGAGAGGTATAAACTTGATATTAAGGCTAGTTTCAATAGGTAGAATTGATATTAATAAATTGCGAGAGCCTGTTAATATCATTCTATGGTTAATTTCGACTCGAGAGAGGAAATCAACCTGTTTGACTGCATTATTCATTATTGATTATTGTGTTTCATCTTGGAATATTGTTCATTGGTGAACCTACGCCCTAGACTCTTTATTATTGATATTCTCGATATAGTTATTGACTAGTTTAGTATAATTACAAACAAACACTCGTTACCTATAATCTAGATTTGATCGACGATTAGGAAAAGAACACTGTTTCCCTGTGGATTCGACCCTACTTCCCTGACTACTATTTGTTAGAGGACTTTAGGATTACTTTTGATTAGGTGATACGACTTTAGCCTGTCAGCAACCAAAACCAGTAGGCAACAATAACCATTAGGCAACCAAATCCATAAACCAATCAAAACCAACAGGCAACCAAAACCAACAGGTAGCCAAAACCAATAGGCAACCAAAACCAGTAGGCAACAATAACCATTAGGCAACCAAATTCTAACAAGCAACCAAAACCAACAGGCAACCAAAACCAATAGGCAACCAATTCCAATAGGCAACAATAACCAATATCCAACCAATTCCAACAAGCAATCAAAACCAACATGCAACCAAAACCAATAGTCAACCAATTCCAATAGGCAACAAAAACCAATAGGCAGCCAAAACCAACGGGCAACCAAAACGAATAGGCAACCAATTCCAATAGGCAAAGGCACAAACATACACATTGAAAGTAAAAGCAAATTAAACTGAGTTAGGATGATAGAACCTCAGGGACACAAGTTTTTGGCTTTACGCCTTAGTAGGAAGCAATGCGAATTTGGGTCCAGTTCTGAGCTAGTACAGGGGCTCATTGGGACATCAAGCTCATCCTCTTCAGCCTCAAATGAACCCACAATGTCTTCAACCACATCAAACACATTGAAACCCCCATCACTCTCAACATACATAGCATATGTCTTCCCCTCATCATCATAGACGTTGAAGGCAGTAGCAGTGCATCCCAAACAATCACAACTCCCCTTAACCTCTTTCCCCTTCCCCTGCACATCATTCTGACCCACCCTAACCTCTGTCTTAGGCCCCCTGACTTCTTTCTCATTCCCTTTCACCTCTGTAACCTTACCTTTCTTCGAGAAACAATAAAATTCAGGAGCCCTAAGTGCGCATACTATCTCATGGGTAGACCTCAAAACTCCCTTACCTTTTTTACCATCACCCATTTCCCCACCTTCCTCCACATCAATCACAACCTCAACCTTACTAGATCTAGGGCGCAATCTCTTTGCAATTGGTTGATGGCCCAAGATCAACTGCTTGGGGGGACTTCGAGGTTGTGGAATGGAAGGGGAGGGAAGGAACTCCCTTCGAATACCAGTTTTTTGGTAAAAATCAGCAACAATAACACCCAAAGCCTTCAAGGCATAAGGGCGAAGCAAATTTTTCGCGTCTCCGCTGTCAAAAAGCCTTCTGGGCCAAGGGGAATTCGCTTCAAATGCCTTCATCAACTTTCTGATGCAATCAGACTCATCAGTATCGTTGGTTTGAAACAAAGCATCAACGAGGGGTTGAAGATTTGGGACATACGTTCTCAGGCGAAATTAGGGTTTTTTAGTGAATACTCAAACCAGATCTAGGGTTTTTTGAGATCTTTACGATGCTTTCGAAGGCAGGCAGTGACGAATTCTTCCGATTATTGCAGAAATCGAAAATTGTAGAGGCGATTTTAGGAGAATCACAAGAAATTAAGAGAAAGAAAATGGTTGTCGGGAGAGAGAAATTGGAGGTCGGTAGAGAGAAAATGAAGGGGGGAGAGAGAGAATATGAAGTTTTGAAGGGAGGGGAGGTGAATTTCGTAGATTTAGGGTTACGGGAAGTTGAAGAACATTAATGGGGGTTCCGGGAAGTTGAAGAACATTAATGGGGGGTTGATTAAATGAAATGTAGTTGGGGGGTTTCATTTACCGATGTGGTGGTGGATGAAAAGTAGTGGGGGGGGGTTATAATTTGGTAGGAATAGTTAACATCCGATTAGATTAGGTTTTGTTTTAATAGGATAGATTAAGTGGGTTTTATTTTTCTTAATTGTAGTAAGTAAGGGTAAGTTGGTCATTTTACGGGGAAAACTTACCAATTTGGGGAAAAAAAAGTGTAACATGTATTTTGCACCATTCCGTTTTAGGAAAGTGTAACATGTAAAAAAAATGGAGAAAGTATAATAATTAATAGGATTTTTTGATTTTAATAATGCAACCTTTTGGCCATTCGCAAATAATAGAGCAACCTTTTGATTATTCCACAATAAGACAACCTTTATACCCCATTAACTTTGGGTAGGTCAAAACCGGTTATAACCTGAAGAATAGGTAAAATGGGACATGTGTCGCATAATAATTGGTTCCATAAACAAATTTTATAAAAAAAAATTAAAAACAGAAGATTAAAAAAAAAAGATAAAACCCCCCCTAACCCCTCACCCCACCCCACCACACCACACTCTCCTCCCCCCCACCCCGCCCTCTGCTGCAACCGGAGCCACCTCTTTCCTCACCGCCGCCCTCTCGCGCAACCGAGCCGCCCGCCTTTGCCCCCTCCCTTCTTCTACTTGAGCCACCTTCTTCTACTTGTTATTATCCGGGTCGGGGATGGCGAGGAGAGAGAAAGAGGGAGGGGTTGTCGTGGTTGGGGAAGGGGAGGGATGGGGTGGCAGTGGCTAGGGAAGGGGAGGTAGGGGTTGTCGTGGCTGGGGAAGGGGAGGGAGGGGGTTGTCGTGGTGGGGTGAGGGGGAAGGGGGGGTTGTCGTGGGTGGGGAAGGGAGGGAGGGAGTTGTCGTGGTGGGGTGAGGGGGAAGGGGGGTTGTCGTGGGTCGGGGAAGGGGAGGGAGAGGGTTGTCGTGGGCGGGGAAGGGGAGGGAGGGGGTGGCGTGGCGGGGAAGGGGAGGGAGGGGGGTGGCATGGGCGGGGAGGGGAGGGAGGGGGGTGGCGTGACCTGGGGGAGGGGAGGGGAGGGAGGGGGGTGGCAAGGTGGGGGAGGGGGTGGGTTTAGTTTAGGTTTTTTATTAAAGTTTATTTAATATTATTAATTAGAATTAAGGTTGTTAATGGGTTTTAATTAAAAAATTACCATTTCTTCAGGTCACCGGTCAACTTGACCTACCATAGGTAATAGGGTATAAAGGTTGTCTTATTGTGGAATAATCAAAAGGTTGCTCTATTATTTGCGAATGGCCAAAAGGTTGCATTATTAAAATCAAAAAATCCTAATTAATATTAATGAATAATTTCATTATTTTTGAATTTGATTGAATTATAATATATGCAATTTGATTAAAATATATACAATTTGATTAAAATATACATAATTTGGTTGAATAATTACTTGGGTTGGACTGGTCCGGTTTCGTGGACCGGACTGAGCAGTTTTAGTAGCGGGCTTTTGTGGGTTGGGCTCAAAAAATTCGACCCACGATCCACCCATCAATTTCACGATTCGAGGCGGGTTGTACCGGCTTTTCGTGGGCTCATCCCACACGGCCCACAAGGTGGGTTGGGCTGGATTGACCTGCACTGTTTGCCATCTCTTTATGATGGGTTGCAAAAGTGGGAGGAAGGGTTTACAGCTTTTAAGTGATGAAGGTTTTGTTTCTTGATGAATTCTAGAATAACCTATATTTTCTTAAATTATTATTAATAATATTTTTATACTATTATATAAACATAGCCTCCCTAGAAAAAGTATAAAAATAATTTCTAATAAAGAATATAAAAATCATACAAATGCTATCAAGTTGTTTACGAGATTATTGAATCAAGTCAACTGCTCTTTTAAGCCCTATCGAGTCAGGTTTTGAGTTTTGACCGAGTTGAAATTAAATTGCTTAAAAGTTTATCAACTCGATTAACACCCAATGAGCGTAATTTTTTTCTTTCTTTCTCTTAGCTTATCTCTTTTCTTATCTCTTGGGGTGTCTGATTTGGTTCTTTTTTTACTACATCATCAACTAATCCCAACACTCCTAAAAACATAATCATATAGCCGTAGAAAAAAACTTGTTCTCGTTTAGCACCTAATGAGCTTAATATGGTTTTTTCTCTCTTTTTCCCCCTTTTCTCTTGACTGCGCGATTTAGTTCTTGTTTTACTTCATCAACTTAATCCCAACACTCTTAAACATAATCATATAGTAGTAGAAAGTTCAGATACATCTAGACGAAGAGAACACACCTTAATAAAATTATGAAATCTATTCATAATGATATGTTTATCCATAGAACTTCAACCTGAAGTGTGAAGAAAGCAAGCGTGTGAAAATGTGGTATGCACTTAAGGGTGTTAGTGGAATGGAATAGTTGGTCTTGTAAGAGACTGCCTACTTTTAATCTAAAATTAGGCAACTCAAGCCAAATATTAAGAAAAGCACGCACCACCTTTCTTTATATAATGACTCGTTTAATCTATTCGGTTACGAGTTTAATCTATTAAATGACCAGTTCAATCCATTCAGTAATCACATACGTTAATCCATTTAGTGACTAGTTTAATCCATTCGCTAAAACTGTCGGGTTATTTTTTGAAATTGTCTGTTGTAGTTCGACATTCAAAGGGAAACAAAGAAAGGAGAAGCAAAGGGAAGACTAGGTTGGTGCAAAATGTCTATGGACAATGTTGGTTAGAGTAGACGAAATGGAATTGTTAGGAGAACTTAAGCTTGAATTTGTCTAATTTTATGTTAAAATTAGACCGTATATTCTAATAATTTGTGAGAATAAAATAAGAAAAGTACGAAACCAGTCTAGATTTGTTAGATTGGACAACTATAAGAAGTTTAAACTGGGATGGATACAAAATTTAAGGGTCCAAAAAATGTATCTAGAATATGACTTGGACTCAACCTTTTGAGTTTTGAATCTGAAGTCTAAAGTCCAAGCTTAAATGCTAGCTGTCGCCTAAGGTTTTCAAATTGATCATATTGTCGCAAATGGCCCTTTCTATTACCAATCAGGCCAATCGACCCAAAAACAAAAGATACACATGGAGATTCTGAACCAGAGATACACTACAGTAGTACAGTTTTATAATACTATACAACAACAACAACTAAGCCTTATTCCCAAAGTGATTTGGGGTCGGCTAACATGAATCGTCAACTGAAACCGTTACCAGAGGAGTTTTATAATACTATACTAAGTAAAAACTTGAAACTGCACTACAGTAGTACAGTTTTATAATACTATACTACATAAACTTGAAACTGTAAAGAGCACAAAGCCATGTCCAAATTTGATTGGCTTCCAGATCCATTTCTCACGTACTCCAACTTCCCAAAGTGTAACTTCCGCGTTAGATGAACCAACTAGTATAAACATCCAAGTTGGCATAAGACATCAAAAAGTGTGTACAAAACTACAACAGATAAACGCTCGAGTAGCCTTCATACCAAGCAGCAACGTGGGATGAGAGGGATGGAAATCCATGCTTGTGACAGAAGAGCCTTGGGTTAAACAAAATGCCACAGATCTTGGGAGGTCATCTAGCGACCAAGGAGTTTGACGGCGGGGTGTTTGATAAGTAACTAAATGTAAAGTTGATAGAAGAAAGTCATACTGAGAATTTGAATGAATGAGAACCATCCAAAAGATAAGCCCACAGCGGAGCAGTTACCTCCACAAATTGTGCAGGGCGAAGATGTTCCATCAGCTGTTCATAATCAGGATTCTGACAATCAACCATGCTAAATGTTCTGGGCGCTGTTCAGAAGAAGGAAAACAAGTAACAAGCAGAACCCACTGAGTAAGAAAAATCAATCTTCAAAACTATAGAATGACACCTCTTGGAGCTACAAGCTGTCTATTAAAGTGCTAACTACACTATCAAAGAAGAACATTTAAAGATACACGAAACAAAAATTTCCCTTAGCAGGAAGCCTCTCAAACCATTTTTACCAGCCTACATTATAATTCTATGCAAATGTTCAAAAACATGCAGTTCAGTAAAATGCCAACCTTAATGGATAATGCAGTCATAAGTCACAACTGCTGCTTGAACTGATGTTGCGACATTTGCCATCAAACAAGCGAAAGCATTAGCAGCTGCAACTGTAGGTTGAAATAGCTGCAGGAAATAATCAAATGAAACATAATAAGCAAGATACATGAGTTTTCGGCAATATCCAACAAATTCTGAGGACAAGAAATTTCTAGTCAAAGATTGTTCTATAAGGTCAGTAAAACATACCTGAAATTATTAAGAGTTAACCCCCGAGAATGTACCATGTCGGTTGGCATCCACATAGTTGTCATCACTTGTTCAATAAGGTCAGTACAACATACCTGAAGTTATTAAGAGTTAGTTGTGAAATTTCCTTTAAGGTCTTCCTTGAATGTCAAAGATACTTTCATGTCACCTACAAGTATCTCAACAGTCTTAGCTTTATCTTGCCTAACAAAAACAAACAATATGGAACACCGATGTTTATACCAAATTCACTTTCAGACAAGAACAGAAGACATGTATTTACTCAATTTGAAGAAAACTAAAACATACCGGTCAAGAGCTTCACATTAGCAGTTTGCATAATTTCCAAATGCAAGGGGCAACGTATGCCTGACCCAAGAGGATTCTCTCGCATTTCATGGTCAAAGTCACAAATACTAGCAAAAATATGAGGCAGCAGTGAACATTAACAATTTAATAAGGTATTCTGCCAAATGAATGTCCGTTACAGCTCTAACGTAGAAATTTTGCCATTCTAATCTTTGATTGGAGTTCCCTTGCACCTCTTCTGAATCCTGCATTACGAAAACCTCTAATAACTGCCCGCTCGGCAGATTTAAGTATGTTCATCCCATTCTTTAGACAAGACAATAAGAGTTTGGATGCACTCCTAAACTTCCTTTCTTTGCAAAGATTATGCACCAAGGAGGAATATGTAAATTCATCCTTCACCTTCATCAACTTAAACAGATTCATCGCACGTTTGGCATGGCCAGCTTTATACATCCCATCAAGCAAACTGTTGAAGGCTGCCAGATTTGTACTAAAGCCTGTTGAGCTTATTAATTGTAAATGTCTCTGAGCCCCCTGAATGTTCCCTGACTTGCAAAATCCATCAATCAAAATGGTATGAGTATAGTTGTCACATTCTAAGCCTGCTTTCGCTATCTTATCTAACAGTTCATATACAGCCTCAAACTTCCCCACTTTACAATAAATATTCATCAATGTATTATAAGATACAAGGTCGGGTGCTATCCCACTGTTCAACATTGCTTCAATGCAATCATTTGCCTCTTTTAGCCTGCCTTTCTTAGCAAAAGCACCTGCAACTGTGCAATATGCAAAGGCATCAAATGTATAACCTTTACTCTTCATTTCCCAGAAAACCTCCAAGGCTTCTTCAAACCTTCTACACATAAAGCAACATTTCAAAACTGTAGTGTAAGTAATAGCATTGGGTATGCAGCCTGAATCGCCGAGCTCTTTAAGAATCCACCTAGCTGCCTTCATTCTACCCGCTTTGCATAGCCCATCAATAAGAATATTATACGTTATCAGCTCAAGTTCACAGCCATGACGCTTTAGGTTCCTATACAACATTAGGGCATGATCAGTATACCCATTCTTACATAGGCCATTAAGCAACGTGTTGAAACTAGTTCTATCAGGACATAGATTATTAAGAATAATATTCCGGAATACCCCATAAGCTTCATCCGGTTTTCCTAATCTAAAGCAGCAATGCATCAATGTATTATAGCTCCATAAATCTGGCGAAATGCCCAACTTCAGCATTTCTTCAAATATATCAAGGGAAAGTGATAGTTGGCATTGCCTGCTGGCACCCGCAAGCAATGAATTGTAAGTAAATCTATTAGGCTTAATACCTGCAACTTGCATCCTACGAACAACATCGTAAGCTGCATCATAGCCAACAAACCGGCAGTAGGCGTCAACAAGGGCATTATAAGTCACCACATCTGGGAGCACCCCTACCCTTATGCCATCAATTATAAGTGACTCTGCTTTGTCCAATCTTTGTAGTTTACAGTAAGTAGATATGCATATATTCAACAGTCTCGTCGACAATCTACTACACATACTTCACATGAACACCATTGACTGAACAAACCTGCACAGTTAGGGCCTTTTAGGTCACACAAAACAACTAAAGATTCAATAAAATGCACTAATTATTTATCCAATTTCTCAATCAAATATCTACCAAAACTGCAGAAACAACTTGCTACACTTAATTGCGATAATTTCTAATAACTTAGTCAAGAATATACTATCTCATTTCTCTATTAATTTCAACAATTCAGTATCATATATCCTCACTTTGAATTTGCTTCAGCTTACTAATTAAAAATATAGATTAACAGTTACGTAATTATAAAATCTAGCTCAAATACGTATAAGATACAATGTAGAACCATAAAAAATATACTAAAAATTACTCAAACCTTCAGATTTTCGGAAGATCCAAATTTCTGGGTTGTCGAACAAATGTTAATTTACCGACAATCCTTCGTTTATATCAGCTTCACAAATTCGAAGATTTGATGCTAGAAATGCGATACTATCAGTGATAGTTCGCCGACTTTTCGAGTAGATAAATACAGAGTGTTGTAAATTGTAATCGAGGATTAGGGTTACAGACTTCATCTGCTCCATGTTTTTTTAACACACATTTCGTTCTTTTTAATTCTCTGTGAAAATTGTTAATGGATAGGGCAAAGAAATTTCTATGAGGATTAATTAGGAAAAATATTTTACCATAATGTTTTTTTCAAGAGGGGAGAGAGAGCTGGGTAATGAAGAGAATAAGGGTGGGTAATGAGACTAGAGGAGGTAAGGGTTTTACATTAGTGTTGATAATTTGAAATCGCTTCAAATAAGTACCACCAAGATTTTTTGTACGCTATACGTGCGTGTAAATGTTAACGTTTTTTTTCTCAATAGTTATTTATCAGTGTTATAAAAAATATGTCCTTTATGTTCCCGTATCATAATCCATCCCAGCACCCACATCTTTGAAGATAGCTCCATCAACGTTAATTTTAAGGAAATCAACATCTGTGGACACCAAGAAGTAAGAGTGTTCATAAATATCCATCCGGCCTATCCGATCCGGTAAAATGGATATCCGATTCGCTATTTTGAAGTTCGGATATTTCGCATCAGATATCTGAAATTTTTAGATCAGATACTGATCGACAATTTTCATTTTTAGATATCTGAAACATGCGGATATTTCTGGATATTTTCGGATATCCGTTCTGAAATACCTGGTTTCATGACAGGATATTCGAAAATATCTGGTGATCTGATCCGATCCAAAATCTTTTTTGTGCATTTTATAGAAAATTCAACTTTTCTAGTATTGGATATTCGATCCAATCCAAAATTTCGGGTATCCGATATGAGCACCCCTACCAAGAAGTTTGATCTCGCTACTGCCCATTGCCACTACGCACCATAACTTAACATGGTTTTGACCTAAGAATTAAAAATAAGGATCACGGAGGTACGTGTAATAGGAGAAAGTTAAAAAGAAAACAAACCTTAAAAAAGGGAGGAAAAATCATACATCTTTGTTAGATTAAGAGATCCATATTTAGTTAATGTTAACACTTTGTCAAACAGAATAAGATAAATGATCCAAATTAAGTTCCAATAGTCATGGTATTACTAAGCTCCTAGTATTAGTGTATTACGTAGGAGTAAAAGTAGTGTTACAACTCGCATTCAACTCATAATATGAAGATTACTAGTTTTTCATCTCATGATATGTTTTTTGAAAGTAGCTTGCAACTTAATAATTATCGTGTTTTTAGGGCGTTATTATGATTATTTTGATATGGTGTTATATGTTAAGCAAAGAAACAAAGAGTCTTGTACTAGGTGGTGGCAAGTTGGACATGTGATTGTAGAGATTCGATAACATCATAGCAGAGTACTAGGTAATACAGTCATATTTAATTTCTCCTATCTAATGTATATTTCTATATAAAAATGTTCGAGCAATTATAAATTAAACTCTAATTGACAACTGATTCAAATAATTAGTTTAATGTTTCAATACAAACACTTAAATAACGTTCAATAAACCGGGTGAAATTTTTTCCAATGTAACATTTGATATTACCAAGCAATTATGGTGTAAGAAATTTGTTGCATATGAATATTCGCTTTGGCAATAGTGAATTATGCCTTGGGTAAATCTTCACCCTTAATTATTAAAAGTGCATGTTTTAGGAGGAAATGTTAGGAGTGAAAACTTAATTGAGTTGTTTATAGGATGGACGGAAATATGAAGATTGAAGACATCGCGGTATTAGATTGGATGTAGAAGGAACACTCTATTGCGAAGGTTCTTTTTAATCCTTAGGGCAGGTTTGCATTGGTGTAAATGTAGATGAATTTAAGAGATAGTGGAAATGTAGATAATGTAAGATTAGAAAGATGGAAGACAGGACTATCACCCTCAAATGAGGTTAAAATACTACCCTAAGAGATGGTGGATAACTATCACCTCAAGCCGAGGATCAAGGTTGGCCTAGTGGTAATAGGTCTCTCCTTCCACCCATATAACAAGGGTTCGATTCTCACCCCTTGCAAGAAGGATTCTTAATTTCTCCCCCTTCCTTCAAGAGAATTCTCCTTACCAAATCAAAAAAAAAAAAAAAAAAAAAACCTCAAGTCGAGGATAGCAATTCCTCCCTCCTTACATAATCAACACGTATTATCATATACCACCATCATTGTTCTCTTTATTTTTACCTGATGGTTCTTTGATGGTAGAAGCGTTGCAAGGAAACAAAAGGTTATTCGAGGATTGTTGAGTACTTTTTCCCTCTTGATTATGGAAAGAAATTCAAATCACACTCATTATAAGACATGTTGTCACATCATTGCCAAGTAGCAAGATCCATATGACTAAGGGCTGTGAAAGACTGTCCTTCAAAAGAATAGTAACAACTAAAATAAATGGTAAGACCGTAAGAAAGATGCCAAACAAAATAAACTGTAAGACCATAAGAAAGGTGCCAGTGCCCACATACTGACTCCAGAATCCCAATCAGTTGATTATATGCCCACAGCTTAATCGAAGTACCGCGATGGCTTGGAAAAATAATCTTCCAGAATTCAATATACCTTTACTTCTGTTCTTGGTAACAAAACGGCAAATATGATGTACTCTTAAGATCGTTTTCTTGAGCAATTTGCTCATCTGAACTTCTAATAGGATTGACTTCTGATACATTGATTAGGATGACAAAACTAATATACAATATCTAAATACAGATTTCAGTGCAATTTCAATTGGACAAGAGACAATAATACAAGAATGTCCCTCTCTAACCAATTCTGTCTAAAGACTACGCACCCCTGCTGAGAAAACCTTATCTGAAGACCGCAAATCCTAAAGTCTAAACACTAAACAGATGTTGTAATACACAAAATAATGAATTTTCGGTTTTGTACATGTACAACACTTCCCAAGACTTTTTATCTTTGTACCTGATCAGGAGTGTGACTGCTTGTGGCAGACGACGAGGCTGTTCTGCCATTTAGCATCCCATTATCAACAGGCGGACTCACTCCCCATTTGCCTTCTGACTCTGTCGGCTCTACCACCTTAACGGTTCCATCATTCAACCCTACAGCAAACTGAAAGGGTTCCTGTGGATGGGCAGCTACCACTTGTGGATACAAAATTTGGCTCCTATGACATGGTAGAGGAAAGAGAGATGAGATCAAGGCAATAAGTAAAAAGCTTCACAGGTCAACACTTCAAATCTGGCATTCACAGGTCAACATTTAAGTGATACTTAGCTATCTCCGATGAATAATATAAACATAAAGAAGGTAAATGACAGGCTACAAAGCAAAGATAATAACAGAACTTCATAATTTTTTAATTATACTACTCCCTCTATCACATAATTTGCTTGTTCTTTTTTCTAAGGTTGTCCAAGTTTGTTACCAGGTTTACACATGCAATGAAGTTCCGTTACTAACAAGGAAAACTTCTAAACTATGATTATAATGATTAGATTCTTAATGAAATGGAATTACCACACTTCAGATCACAAAGATTATTTTAGTCACATCACCATATGCTAGCACAATGAAACAAAATAAGCAAACATCATCGATTGAAAATTCTTCAACGCACCCATTCAATTGAGCATGAGATAGGAATGCTGATGCGGCAATGCGGCATCTAAGTTTCAAAGTGTCAGCATCATAAACTCCAACGTTGCCATCAGAAAAGGAAGCATAAATGATCAAGCTATTGCATGAGTATGCTGCATAGGATATCGGTGCGGACAGTATATCCTGGGGGATCCACTGCAATTATAGAAGGCACAGAAGAATCACAACCGGCCATCAAAAACCTAAAGAGTATAAAAAAAATTATTAAAAAAAAACATTCTTATACCTGTCTGATGCATTCCATTTTAGAGGCATCATATATTGCCAGCTGGGTATCATGGAATACCAGCAAACGTGTTTGATCAGAATGAAATTGGACTTGCGTATCACCTGCAGCTGGCTTACCAGCTGGAAGTTGTATTGTGACGGACTTCCTCTTCTCCCAGGTATCAATGCTCCAGACACACAGCTATAGAAGTATGTTCTCAGTTAGAGATACTAGAAGTCTAGAATAATAGTTAAAGCATACCATATCTAGTGTTATAGTCATGAAATTCACTCTAATTTACCAAAGGGGTTAACTACTACCTTCTTTATGCTTGCTTCATTCTACACTGTAAATGAGAAATTTCAAATTCTAATATATTTATCATTTTTCCATATTAGGAGCAGACAAAAAATATCCAGCTTATGGCACTAGTTATCAGTCTCTACTCTCTAAGTGTAAACTGTGCCTATACAGAGCCAACTTAACTCTAATGCCAAAATCAAAAGGCCAAAAGCGACAGAAGATCAGAAAGAAATTAAATAATAGTGAAGAAACAACTAGACCCTACAACAATTCATGTGTAAATCCCATCACTAGTGACCTAGTCACTCGAGTATTTCTACACTTCAACATGATTCTCAAAAACCATGGCAAAAGCTAACATAAAAGATTACACTATGTTTCCAAAAGAAATACTAATGCCTTACTTGAGCATCGGCACCAGATGATACTAGGATACCAAGATTGGTTGAAAATGCTAAACCGCTTATGCGCTTTGCATGGCCTTTCAGTTTTGATTTCACCTAAGAAAAAGGTATGTAAGATTATACTGATAAAGGAAAAGACTGAAGGAGTTACTCTGTTCTCTACATCTGGAAAAACTTACCTCGTCTACTCTAACATTGTAAATGTGAATTGTTGAGTCCTCCATTCCAATGGCTATTATATTGTTGTCTTGGGGATGGAATGCCAAGAATGTTGAAGCAGGCGGAGGAGGCATGAATGTTGTCATAACCTGAAAATACAGAACAATATATTTCAAATGATTAAGCTAAACTATTGCATTGCGGCAACTTGGCAAAGCACAAAATCATCAATATGCATACCTTAAATGTCATCATATTGAACAATGACACCTTTCCCCCAGCGGCTGACATTACATATGAGTCATTCTTCGAAAGTGCAATACATGGTACAGCTTCTTCAAGGTTTACACCTGAGACATCATTAGTCATAAGAAGACCACTGTTTGGTTGCCAATGCTGAGGAATCACACTGGCAGTGGCCTTTAAAAACCCACCAATTTCAGTAACTTTATTCTCAAATCAAAGCTTTATTTAGTGACGAGTAGAAAACGATTACTTCAACCATTACCTTCCCACTAGGGTTTTGCTCATTGCGACTCCATTTCCACAACTTCTGGATACCATTTGAACCAAGGGCCAAGATCCCAACACCATTATTGGTGTAAAGAAGTCGAGCAACCTGGAGCATGCAATATTCAGATTATTAATTGAAATTCTGTGAGATGATGCATGATTTCAGTGTGTCAATCAACAAACCTTGCTGAAACTTTCCGTGCTTTCTGGTAAAGTCACTAGCCTACATTGGGCAGGCTCCACAATTTCAGTCAACTGCCAAGGTCTGATTTTAGTTTCAATTGTCTCTTCTGCTATCCTCGCTTTTTCCATGCTTTCATTCTGAAGGAAAAGGTTAGGCATCACTAAGCTACATACAGTGAGGCAAAGAACTAGTATAGAAAGAATAACTAATGTATAATTCAAAAGCAGGAGCTTTCTGTCATCTGTACAAGGGAATCTTGACAGTTGATATATTGTCTATGTTTGTTATCTACACATTTATACTCAATGCCACATCAAAAGCATTGACTCAACAAAGCCCTCATCCTAATCAAAACAGATATGTGTCAAGTAGAATATTGCGCGTAACGAAGATGGCATATCCGGGAAGTCGAAGGGGATCACCATAATCTTTTTACCAATTCAAACCCCTAATCAAAATTTAATATTAGTGACTGAAGTGAAACTATACAGCCACATAGAAAATACACAATAGATTATCTAGTCTTACCAAGTTTAGTAGTCATGGCCTCAAAATAATTCCAATTGGTACAAATAATAACATTAACACAGCAGTCCATTGCTCTATAAGAATCAGGTCATTGAATGTAACCTTAATTGCAGCAGCCTCAATAGGTGTCCTCAATGCTTCAAACGATGGGGCTTCCACAGTCCTCAGCGATCGAAGACCAGCTGCAGTTGCAAGTATTTTGATTCCATTATCTGCAGTGGACACAGCAAGAAGGTTCCCTTCCTTGTTGAATCTCAAACGTGGAAGACTCTGAAACACAATTTGTAACATGATCAACATCTCCTTTTCTTTTTCTTTTTTTCTGGGGGGAGGGGGGTGGAATTTTCATCTTATATAGAAAATTCAAATATACTTACTGGCAGCCCTCCTTCTGCATCTATATGAGTGAGGATGCTGACATTATCCATGTCCCAAAACTTTATTTGATGATCTTCCCCAGCAGCTAGAAAATGATTTTGTGTCGTGTCAAATTGCACAACACCATTTGACTTCCTCCTAAATCCAGTGTATGTCCTTTTTATAGCCCCTTCACTCTCATTCCACTCGACCAGGAAAGATTCTCCCTCTTTACTTGTTCCACATGAAAATAATCTGCAACAGAAAGGGCCAATTGTAGCTAAAACATCACATAACACCACAGATTCATATTATGTCTTAGATTTAGATAAAGAAAATCACATTAACTGGAAAAAGAATAGTATCATATCTTTACCTAGTACCATCAGCACTGTAAAGCATTGTAGTACACCAGTGTCCAGGGGCATCATAGTCTACTTTAGAACCCGTATTATCATACAGCCAAGCCTTAATCTTCCCATCAGATGCAGTTGAAAAAATGAACTGGGAAGAAAAGGAAGCACAAATACATAATGTTACTAGAACAGGAAGCAGGACAGTATCTTATCCATACAAATTCATCATCAATCAGATTATAAATTCACCAGATACATATTAGAGTACAATCTAAATCCCCTACACAGTAGCATTTTTTATTGAGCAGCAATAGATATTCTGATCAGTAGGCCTACAGGCTACTACTCAAACAACATTTTCAATATCAGAGCTATTGGCTAATACCTGGATATTCTCCTTGTGGTGAGGGCATATAGAGTATACAGGTGCTTCGTGGCCTTCAAGATTAAATATTTTTCTTCCAGATAAATCCCACACCTGTTTCATAACAAGCCTCAGAACTTAGAAGGGGCATAAGGACATCATCACCAGCATGCTGAAATTCTCTCAAAAGTTCAAAATTTACTCCACTCTTACCTTAATCAGTTTATCATCTCCACATGTTAGAATACAGAGTTGCTTGTTAGGATAAGAAAAAGCTAGATCATTCACCCCACCAACATGGGCATCAATCTGCAGGTTTGAGAAAGAAGAAGTCAATTATTATGTACAGACTTCAGCTAAACAAACAGTAAATACTCACTCACCTCCAACTGTTGTCGAAGATCATGAGATCCATAACCATACAAATGGACCAGATGCTTAGAAAATGCAGTTCCTGCACCATGTAACCAATATATCATGATACAAAAAAATGAAAATTATAAATATTAAAAAATAAAGAATAAGCTTGAAGCCTGTTAAAGAACTTACATACCCACATAATTCCCATCAGGACTCCATGCTACACGATTTACAGACATTGCATCTTTGGAAAAGACAGCCTGCAAAAGCACTTAAGATCATTAAACTCCACAGACTGTACTTTTTTAATTACAGAAGCACATGGTCATGAGAATACGGTTCATTTTTCACAAGAACCAGTAAATTTTCCAGATAATTGTCTCAAAAGCAGCTCATAGTCTCATATAAAGTAACTAAATTGTAAGCACATACATATATATAGAGGTATTGCAGGATAAACTAGAACAAGAGATGCACATACTGAACAAGAGATATACTACAAGTTGAGATATTAACCTGGAATTGTAAAGAGCACGAAGCCATGTCCCAAATTTTGAATGGCTTTGAGACCAGCTTCTCACGTGATCCCACCTCCCAAAGTGTAATTTCTCCGTTAGATGAACCAACTAGTATAAACATCCAAGTTGGCATAAGACATCAAAAGAAAAGTGCATTCATGGAAATACAAGAGGTAATCGATTGAATAGCTTTCATACCAATCAGCAATGTGGAATGTGAGGGGATGGAAATCCAAGCTTGTGACAACAGAGCCTTGGTGCAAAGTAAAAGCCACAGTTCTTGGGAGGTCATTCAGCGACCAAGGGGTTTGATGGCGGGGTGTTGGATAAGTAACCTGAACGTCAAGCCATTAGAGAAAAAGAGAAAGTCAGTTAAGAAAGCATCCAAATGAGAAAACTAACATACTGAGAATTTGAACCTATGTGAACTATCCATAGAATAAGCCCCAAAACAGAGCAGTTACCTCCTCCACAGATTGTGCAGGGCGAAGACGCTTCATCAGCTGTTCATGATCAGGATTTTGATAATCAACCATGCCAAGTGTCGCAGGTGGTGTTCTTGGCCTTTTAAGAATTGGGACTACTCAAAAGAAAAGGTGCATCGATTAAGCTTAGAAGAGGGAAAAGAAGTCAACAAGCAGAAGTACAGAACTCAAACCGAATAATAAGTTAATCTTCTTAACTACAAAGTGCCACCTTTTGCAGCTACAAGCTGTCTATGGAAGTGCAAACTACATTAACAAAGAACAATATTCGGAGATTTATGAGATAAGAAGTTCCATTAGCAGGAAGCCTCTCAACCATTTTCAGCAGGCTCCATTATAATTCCATGTATTAATCTTCAAAGACCTGGATTATAGGAAATGCCAACCTTGATTTGGGGGAACGGGAATGGATGATGCAGTCACAACTGCTGCTTGAACAGAAGAGGATGATGCATTTGCCATCCAGCCAGCCAAAGCATTAGCACTAGCGGCAGCTGCTGCAGCTGTAGGTTGAAATGGCTGCAAGAAATATATATGAATATTTGGCAATATCAAACAAACTCTGAGTAAATAACTCTAGCTAAGGATTGTATTTGTAGGCAACATACACCATGAGCTCCGAGCTGCGTATAAGCAGCAGGCTTTGCAACAGCAGCAACTGGAAGAGTTACAGGCGCGGGTGGAACGGCACCATTTGGAGGATTGCATGTGTGGTCAGTGAACAATGTCTTAATATCTGGGTTTGGTCTAGGATTCTTACAAAGCTGATGCTGCCAATTCAAGCTGCACCAAATCCAAGACTCAACAATTCTGATACCAAATATTTACACTCTTCTGCCTTCTCTGACAGTACTATTGCAGTCATATATGAAGAAGAAAAAAAAAAAGACTGGCCCATACAACCAAATTCTGCAATGGCCAAATAGATTATTTGTTCCTAAAGTGAGTCACACCCAAAAAGAAAAAGAATCCAACTAGGCAGCCAATCACCATAACAACCCTATTCTATAAACTCACCACCTAAAACTATTACCTTTGATTAATTAGTGTACGCAGTCTTGATGATCTCAAAGTGGGGAACACCAGCTTGTCACGGAAAAGTGGATTTGCTTCTATCAGCTTTTTAAGCTCTACCAACATTATATTACGAGCGGTTTTGGTGTCACCATACTTGGAAAGCTGCTCATTTTCCCTGAAGTACACCCAGAAAATTCACAATTATGATCTTGAGATTATCCAAGCAACAAAGGACGAATGCATATCAGGTCAGCTAGGCTTCAGCCCAGACACAAGTTAAGTACTACGAGAACCCCAGCATTTTCAGGATATAAGATTCAACTGGGGCATTAGTCTCAGGGTCTGACCGCAGCCACCTAGAACTTGTCTTGCATGATAAATACATTGAGGTAAAACATTATCAGATGCTTCATTTGATGGCATATAGCTAGCAAAAGTACCATGGCTCAGCCAACTAATAACTTGAATAATTATTAGTCATCATCTTTAACAGAAAGCAACTCAATTGCATAGACTACTGTACATATCCACAAACTCATTGTAAAACCATCCAATTAACTACAACTATAAAATAAAATCAGAAATACAATATAATAGTATTAAGACTATTAACCCAGTGACTCTAACAAGATTGAGAATCTACAATACTATTGCACGCAAGACTTCATGCTCTCAAGTGATGCAGCATCAATCCAAAGGATAAAAAATCCATATTCCATCCTTGGACGTTTGCCACATCAACTAAGGAGCACTCCCAGGTCCACCTAACATTTGCCAAAGAGACACCCACCAAGGGGCACTGATAGGGGAGTCCGTTAGCCACCCAGAATTGTCTTCTCGCGTAAGCACCAACCGTTATCCTTACAGATCCATTGCTTTTTATAGAGTTACTTTCTATATGCAAATTACCTATACTCCAAAACAGATTATTCAAACTGACCTCCTTTCCAAAATTGTAGTAATAGTTACTTCTTTTAAGGTGTATAGAAAGCCTCAAAGAGCAGTCATGTAGACGGGATTCAAATTGATCTCACACCAATACATTACCAAGTCTACTCTCACCAACATAAATGTCATTACTTCCTCCATAAGGTCAGTGAAACAAACCTGAAGTTATTAAGAGTTAGTAGTTGCGTAATTTCCTTATAGAGCTCCTCATTGAATGTCGAAAATACTTTCAAGTCACCAACAAGTATCTCAACAGCCTTAGATTTGTCTTGCCTGAGAAAACCAAACCAATGTTAATAACACCAAATTCACTTTCAAGCAACAACAGAAAGACGATAATTTACTCAATTCGAAGAAACACGAAAATACATACCGGTCAAGAGCTTCCAAATACTTCTGTTTCCTAATTTCAAAGAATATCTTCATAGAGTATCTGTTATCATCCACTTTCGTAAACCCAGACAAATACTTCTCAACTTCCTCCCACTCTCCTGCTTGAACTTTCTCCTCAAAGTACTTCATGTTGAAGAAAAACCCTGATTCTTGTTCAAGCCTACTCCATTTACCAAAAATTCAAGAATTCAATTAAATTACTACATCAACATTTCCAAAACCCTTCATTACAAACATTCAACCATTTCATCCAAAACCCTAACCTACAAATTCAAAATTCGAGCTCCATTAAATTAAATTCAAGCCTACCCCATTTACCAAAAATTCAATTAAATTACTACATGAACATTTCCAAACCCTTCATAACAACATTCAACCATTTCATCCAAAACCCTAACCTACAAATTCAAAATTCGACCTCCAACGGCTTCATAACTCAAAAAAAAAAAAAAAAAAAAAGCTCATATTTTTTTTTATATTCTTTTGAATAATTTCTCCGCAGAAAAACACAAGATACAAAATTTATAAATTGAAAAAAAAAAACTCTTTGTAAAGAATAAACAGAGTACGAAATAATACCTGTGAACAGATTCCTTAAATTTCTCTTCTTCAAGGAATTGGAGTATGAGAAACACCAATTCCCTACTTAACGACGACATTTTTGGGGCGAAATAATCCAGATCAAATAAAACCCCCAAATTTCAGTTCTTAGATCAGAAACAAAGAAAAAACAAACAAAAACTTCCTTCTCACACTAAAATCAAGTACAAAATAGATACAAAAAATCGCATTTAAAGCTCGCAATTTCTAGGGTTTAATATTTAGCTTAAAAAGGGGGAAAAAGAAGAAGAAGAAAGAGTTTTTGGAGGCTCAAACTTCGAGAAATTCTAGGGTTTCAAAGCTTGATAAGGAAGGCTAAGAAAGAAGGAAATTATATAAGAAAGAGCGGAGGAGAGAGAAAGGAAGATAAAGGTGGTGGGGGTGTGGGTTGTAAGAAGAGAGAGAAAGCTTAAATAAAGCAAAAGTTCTTTCCTTTTTCTACATTTTCTCTCTCTTGATAAGTTCATTGTGTTCTCGTACTGCAGAGTGATAAGTGAGAGTGGTTATATGATAAGGTGATACGTAGTGCTTGAGAGGCTATCATTGCGTGTGATTTTAGATAAAGTAAGTACTACCGGATTTCAAACCACTAACTCAAAATTGAGTTGAATATTCGCTATAAACGTCCATTTTTTACTCCTACTGTTTTTTTATTAAGTATTTTTTTCTGGATCTTTGATTTTTGTTTTTATCGTGATATATTGCGTGTTTCTTTGATTATGCGGGGAAAGTGGTGTTAACTCGTGGCCCGTGTAATAAGTTTACTACAGTACGGTCTACACGACTACACTGTATGGCCAATATTCAAGGTTATTTCTTCACCTAATCTAGATTTTATCTGATAAATTCTATCTACTTCTATTTGAATTGATTGTTTTAAAATGGTTTGAATCTTTATATGTCCTTTCTAATAAATTAAATATACAAGACATTTTTGAAAGAAAAAAAAAAGTTTACCTGACCTTTATCGAATAATGAGATATTGTCCTTTTAATTGCGTTGAAATTATTCCCTTCGTTTTCTTTTGTTCTTCTTGTATTGACTTTTTTTATGTCTCTTAAGAAAATTAAGATTGTTTAAAAGGCGTCATCTATGTAACATTTTAATGTTTTCGTCAATATAGGTGAAATTCTGGAAAGAGAGAATTTAAATATTTGGGAAATATAAAATATAATTAGTGTCCTATACTTATGAAGTTAATATATTATTATGTGCATTTTTAGGGTTGCTTTGGCTTATTTGAATATGTAATGAGCAGTACGTCTTTAGATTCATTTTCTACAATATTGAAATATTTTTTTACTCATGATATCAGGCCAATCTTCCCAAAACAATTCAAACATAATTAATTATTCATTTGATGGGTTAAATATATTTTTAAAAATAAAAAAAAAATATTATTTTTATTGTTATTGTTGTTGTTTCATGCGCTCATATGGTGGTGTTCTCTCACTTATTACTATTAGAATTAATTAACTAGTTATTTAGCCATCCTTGGGTTCTAAAATATGTATAAATTACCTAATTAATTTTTAAAAAATAAATTTTATTCTACTAATTGAGTTTAATGGTCATTTTAGCGCACGGAAATAGCTACATCCGAATAAGCTTTACTAATGCTATTAGATACTTCTATAAACTTCGTTCTACATACGTATAAACCCCATAGAGCTAAACAATTAGTCAAATGGAAGTGTGTTTATTTGAATATATCATCAGAATAGTACTATTGGTCGATTATAATATTAGTCTAATTTCATACACTAATTTAATTAAATATAAATTTTAAATAACTATATACACAAACAAAAGATTGAAAAGACCTTCTGATGGTTTCGTGCAATTTCAAAAGTTCTTCCTTTTTCATGAGAAGTTCACCCGTTTAGGCCTCAAAAAAAGAGCTCGCGAGTTGACAAATCACTCCCTCGTTCTTCGAATAGTTTGCACAGTTTCTTTCAACGTAAACTTAAAAAACGGTACTTCCTCCACTCCCATTTAAATGCAACACTTTTCCTTTTCTTATTTTTTCAAAATAAACCGCAACACCTTCTATTTTTGGTATTATTTTTGTGTAAATTGACTTAGATACCCTTACTGCTCCTACCTCTTTCTTCCAATTTACATAAACACATGGGCATAGGTGTCCCATGGCCCACTAGAAATGCTTTCCTAAGAACATGTGCATACAATGAGTATTGGCAATTAAACTAGTTTATAGCGCGATACGGGTTATGTATATTTGTAATTTAGTTTATCGGCCTTTTTATAATGAACTTTCTCATCATTTTATGCTATCTAACAATAAATTAATATGAGATATTGATGTAAGCTTTTGTTCCAAACTTAACTAAAAAGAAAAACATTATCTAAAATCTCCTTAAACCAACATTTTGACTATGGATTAATAAGTTATATATCGACTCTAAACAATTTTAAGAGTAGAGAAGGAAAGTAAAACAACAGTGTTAATAGAGGGAATTTAAAACTTTTGTAAGTTATCATATTGTAGGATGTAAGTTATCATATCTAAATGATTTTCTTAGATGTAATAATTTTTTTATCCCCATAAAAACCAAAAAGATATTATAGATTTGTTGGTGATTTCGATATTTTAAATAAGAGGTTGGTTTGAGTCTTCACACATACATTTTTGTGCATTATTACTATCGTATGCATTTGTTTGGGGGGGGGGGGGGGGGGGGTATGGTTTGTTTCTTTGGGTTTAAGATTTATATATAGATGGAGTGCGGATGAAGTATTAAAGTATGAATTATATAGATAGAATACCGGGAGTATGGGACTTGTGTAACATAACTAAATAGATAAACTAATAATAAGAGAAAACTAGAAAGAACAAAAAGGAAGGTTGTAGATTGACAAACTCATAATCAAATATGCAATTTATGTGGTGTTATCAAATATGAAAAACATATCATTTAGTTAAGTGTTGTTGCTAGCCTGAGTCAATAGTCAATATCTAATTTCACGAAAGTATCACGTTGGCAATGGCATTGTAGCCATTTTGTAGGATGTAGGGAGAAGAGATTTGAGATGTTTGGGGCTTGTGACGGGCCTTGGGAAAGGACAATCACGAGGAAATGTGTAACAAAGAGTAAAAAATACAGTAAGGAAAAATATATGAGGTGTAATAAATTTTGAAATGATATAGCTAGATAAACCTGGGTATGGGTCGGGCATGTTCACGGGCTCGCCCCGCGGGCTTGGGGAAATGGTGGGCTGGGCTCGAGCCCGACCTGGAATTTTCATATGTTGTCCACTGCCCGGCCTGCGGTTTTGGTGCAATAGCGGGTCGGGCCCGAGCCTGTTAGTGGCGGTATGTGCCGTGTCGGGACTAAAATTCTCATATTTTGTTCATGGGCTTGCGGGCCGGGCTCGTGCCTACTGCGAGCCTAGCCCGTGTTTTATGTTTTTTTGGGTTCTTAGCAGTTTTAGACTAAAAAACAAAGAAAAGGGGCGTTCGGCCCACATGCCATATAAGCGGGCTCGTGCTTGAAATAAAATTTATTAATCGTGGCAGGCCCACAATCCACGTAGCGGACAACGGGGCGGGCCGCGTGCTGGCCCGACCCATGCCCACCTCTATAGCTAGATCTACAGGTTAACCTTGTTAAGGCATCAAACTTATAAAACCTATAAAATAAAGATTACACCTACAAATTAAGTGAAACCAAGTATATCAAAATTGAATTCAAATTGCATTGACAATTACATAATTGAAAACATGGAACATATAATGGTAATATATTATTTTCAAAAAAAATGGTCACCTATAAAGGATGTTCAAATATTCAATGGTGGTGGATGAGAGAGTAAGGAAAGATGAAAGGGAGAGGAAAAAGGGGCGAGGGAATGTGAAGGAAAAATGAGTGTATAAAAAGGTGGGGGCAAATGTTAATGACTAATGAGAACTTTTTGGTGTCTATGTGATCGATGCGAATTTGACATATATCAGACAAATTAGTACCCATATCTCTTTCGAATTTCGATTGATACTATAAAAGATATAAAATGGTTATAAAATTAGGTACTAATTGGAAAGGTGTTTTCGTAGTTTGGTACTAATAGAGCTGCGTTAGATACCAAAGGTATTGTCGCGTACTATCGCACATATATTCGTCGAAACTTTTTCGGATCGATAGACCCCAAGAAACTAAAAGTTCCTAATGAAATCCTCTAAATTGACAAATTTTGTTCATAATAGTTAGGAATTAAGAACACCCACAATTTGGAAACTAGGATCCTCGCCGTTTGTACTTTGATGTTTGATGACAATCAACACTTGTCTACCTAATTAGCAAGTTAACAATAAAGTTAGTGTATGTCCGCCTCATATTTTGTCATAAAAGGGTCGCTATTTAAATTAAATGAGGTATTTGTCAAGTTAAAGGGTAACTTTTTAATAAAGGATCACCTCTTATTTTAAAAGAGATACTTCTAATTTTTTGTTTAACTATAAGTAACCCTTTAAGTGACAGAGTTACCCTCTATGGCTCTATCTTATAATAAATTATGAGAATTTGTATTTCAAGATGTGATTAGGGGGTGTTACTAAATTCCCCTCTCGAGGAATTGTTTGCTAATCGCTCTCTGTCAGACATCGAGTGAACTTAAACTGAAGCTGTAAAAAAGGTACTTCTATGCTGCTGCTTCTCTGATCACTACGTCCACTGATCTTGCACTACTACATTGTGCTTCCATTATTATAGATTCTTGTTTCTCTTTAGCTAATTAGGGTTTTATAGTTTCAACTCTTTCGTCGATTGATTACAATTTACAAAACATATCCTTTCTTTCCTATTTTGTCAATTCAGCTATGACCCAGCTTAATTCAGCACTCAAATAAGCATATTAGGGTTTTATGATTTTCCAGTTTCCTGATTTTGTAGAAGTTAAGAACAATTGTAGTTGCATTTGTTTTCGATTGTATCTGTTGAAAAGTATCTTCGATTAAATGTTCAAGGGTTGCCAAAATTTGATAAAATTAGGGTTATGCTCTTGTGATTTAGAGTAACATTGAATCCATAAATGGCCTATAAGGGGAATAGAGAAGAAGAATAGTTGAATGAGAAATATATTGTTGCATTTCAGCGTTGATTAGTTATGCCACATTTTAATAACATCTGGGTTAAAGAGTGGGGGTTAAGTTTTTCTTCATTTTATTTTTTGTTACAAGTTCTTTTTATTCAACTTATAAGTTTGATGCTAGAATGGAAGTTGTGTATTCCTTTTCGTTGTGCCTTTTGATGTGTCTTGTAGAGGTGGGCATGGGCCGGGCCAACGCGCGGTCCGGCCCGGCCCGAGCCCGCTCAAGGCCCGGCCCGTTGCCCGCTCCGTGGGCCTGCCACGGCCAAGAAATTTAATTTCAGGCCCGCACCGACACGAGCCCGCTTATATGGCCCATGGGCCGGCCCGCGGGCCGAACACCCCTTTTCCTTGTTTTTTAGCCTAAAACTACGAAGAATAAAAAAGAAACAACATAAAACACGGGCCAGGCCCGCAGGAGGCACGAGCCCGGCCCGCGGGGCGTGGACAAAATCTGGAAATTCTAGGTCCGGCACGGCACGCAATTCACGGGCTCGGGCCCGGCCCGACCCACCATTTCCTCAAGCCCGCGGGCCGAGCCCATGAACAGGCCCGGCCCGGCCCATGCCCAGGTCTAGCACTGTCTTGGAGAATATGATTGCTTCACTTGGTATCGTTGTCGTGAATGAGGAAATATGAACGATTGAGGAAATTACTTTTCAGAATGTCCACTAGTTAAAGTGTACCGTTATGAAAAAATATAAAGCTGTTTCCAGAACTACCATTACCGCATATCTATATATATATCTAAAATACAAGACAAACAAATGTCATGCTGCCACATGTAGTCTCCCCTCTCCCACACAATCAAATGAGACATTTAACAATAAAAATATATGTTTCAAGACTCGAACCCATGACCTCTCATTTGATATGCTAATGCACTAACCAACTACAGTACAATGCTCATGTTCTTTATGGGGGGAAAAAATTATTTAAAGACAAATATTTCTATGTTTGAAGATTTCAAATGCACGTCGGTTATAATCCGGGGTGTATGGTCCGGGACAAGAACTAGTTTATCACTAAATGAGAGAGGGATATAGCGAAAAATAGAATTACGTGAGAGAGAAACTCTTGTTTGGTTTTCGGTTTAAGCTTGAGTTGGATAAGCGTTGGAGGGTTTATCAATTTGGTAGGAAAAGTAGTTGTTGTGGTTGAGGTTGAAGATAGCGAAACGAGGAAAATTGTTACTCATTGCTGCCACCTCTGATGGTTCTGTTACATTAAGGTTCAAAATATTCATCTCATTGTTATTGTGATTCTATGAGAGTCTTTAAAACATGGCCATTATGAGGAATTTGTTATAGCTTCGCTTACCTCTAGAATAATTTCCCTTGTTGTTAAGGTAAAATTCGAGGTGGCAGTTTTCCTCAGTTTTCTTGGATAATTGATGAAGTTAATAATAGATTGGTTGTGAAATCAAAAGATCATTAGACCGAAGGGAAAAAGCTTGATGTACCCAGTAGGGTCACAGCAAAAAAAAAAATTATTCTCTATATTTAGTGAGTTTATGTACCATTCTTTCTGTCAAAAGTCGATCAAGATTAATGAGGACACAGTAGAGGATGGTGTCTCAAATATAAACGATTTAATGAAAATTTAACCAGAGGGATTAGCCTAGGCCCCGATTTTTCCATCTCTTTGCTCCCTTTGACTTCTGAGCTACCAACAACTACATTTTCAGCATAAATGTGTCCAGGCTCACCTTTTTATAAGTGCTAACAAGTTCTCGTTTTTTTTTGCATTAGGAATAATTTTTGCGTACTACTCAGGCTTTGTTCACTTCACCTGTAATTAACTGAACTGAAATGCTTTTTACAGATATAATTGCTTTTTAGTGATTAAACTTGTATTTACTGATTTGAACTGAGTTTTCCACGTTTCCTCACGAATACTTATTTTTTTTACTGATTCACAATTGGTTTTTGGTGATATAAACTGATTTTTATTGATTGAATTGATATTAACTTAATATTGCAGCATTTTAATTAGTTTATGTGAATTGGCCCTGAATGCATATGGCAAACAAAGACTATCTAACATAAAGATTCTAGATTCATGTTATTGCCTTTCCAAATCTGATTTTGGCGAATTTCACAAGATTTGGTTGTCCGACCAACCGTGTATCATATTGTGTAGAGGCTGTTGTGTGCTTACTCTGTCATCCTGATCTGAATTATATGAGACTTCTGGAGGGTAGTCTGACAAGTTGTGGCTCACCTATAATGTTGGATCATATCACTCGGTTTCTCTTATTCTTCCCTTTTTTTTGTGGCGAGGGGTGGAGTATGATGGCATGTATATATTTTTATACAAATTATAGATATAGAAGTATGCACTCCCGTGTTTGATTTGTAACTGATTAGCCTATGATCCAGTGGAGGAAATTATGCAAAACAGAAGTAGCATTATCTTTTTGATGTGTAGTGAACTTTTTGGAACATGAAACAGTATGATGTCATCTTACCAATTTCTGATTGGAGTTTAAGCGAGTTGATAGAGACAACATTCCTACTCATCGCTTAAGTTTTCTTATAAAAAAAGAACAAGAATTGTGAGATCAATAAGATTTGGTTTCCAGTCATTGGATATTGGAGCATCAAAGTATAACTTTTAGTTTGCTATTAGGAGAGCTTGATGAAATTTGTCAAAACATGAGGATGCATAGTCATGATTCTTCTTTTTCCTTAATAGTTTGTTTGGATAGGGAATTTTGGAGGGAAAGTGAGAGAAGGGAAAAGGAAGGATTCATTATTTCTTGTTTGGAGAAATCATGGGAGAAGGGAAGGGATGGGAAGTGAAGGGAATTGGAAGGATTCAGTTTCCTTCCCATCTTAATAAACCAAATCTTTCCAATGGAAAGATTTGTAAGGAAAATGCACGCTCTCTCTTAGCTCCCCTTTTCCTCTCCTACCCTCCCCTACCTTTCCCTCGTCATTGCTATCCAGACAGAATGTAAAGGATTGTACTCTTGTAGGCTGTTGCTATTGGCAATGTATTCCACAGTTTGATTTGCAGCTCTATACACATTTGCTGCAAGCCTGCAATTTGTTTAAATCTCACCTTTTCTGCTATCAAGCCTTTTATATCCTTTTGCCTAATGGCTTTGTTTGCACATTTTTTTTCACCTTCATGTTCTTTCAGCTTTTGTAGGCAGTGACTGCTCACTATGCTTTTGGTCCTTACGAAGAATATGCAATTATAAAGCACAGGCTTCTCAAACGCAGGACCACGACAAGAGGTGAACCTCCATTGAAGAAGTTGCAAAAGAAATTTATTGCCGTCGCCAGTGAAGTTGAGAGGAATGCAGAAAGCTACGATGATTGTGAGAGACTCGTGAAGGCCTTTCTGCAAGAGCTTACCACTTTTGAGATTCCATTATTGAAAAGCAAAGCAGTTGTTAATGTAAATTTGAGGGAGAAGGATTATTTTAATGAGTTAAAAGATGAGGTAAATAGCCCGAATTATTCAGGTCCAGGCAGAAATTGAAGGTCTAAAGAAAGAACTTGAAGCCAGCAAGATCAAGATAAAACACAAAGGAAGAGTGCAAGGCGATATGAAAGATAATTGCTATGCACCCCCCTCGGTCTGAAACAGAGAAGACAATAGTAGGACTTGAGGAAGAGATAGCTGCCCTGGAAGCAGAAGACATAGCTCGTTCAAGACTATTGGAACTTCGCAAGAAGTTTTGTTTGCTATATTACATGTGGTAAGACATAAATCTGCTGTAGTTTTTGTTTTTTTGACGGAAAAATCTACTGTAGTTCTTTCCTCTAGTTGGGGAAACTAACCAGTATCTCATTATCTAATCCAATTACCTGACCCGAACCTGAAGAACACCCAGATTTCATGACCCACTTGTAATCCGAACTGAAAGTGATCAAAACCGACTTGAATATTAATGACTACTAGTGATAATTTATCACAATAAACAAAATGAAAATTGACCAGTCCAAACCCAATATGAACACCCTGTTTGAGTGTTTGTTAGCTCTAGTTGTGAACTGTGACATGTAATTTTTTCCATTCACTCTCAATGAGGTATGTTAATTCTATATTATGTGGAGCTGTAATGCAGTTGATTGAAGAAGAGACAACCATCTTTTTCTTTTTTTCTTGACTAATCATATATTGGTTTTGTAGGTTAATGAATTGCAGGTGACAATAGATTAGAGGTTGTCCAGAGGAATCTTAGTTGAAGAATCTTGCTGAAGGGCAGAACGTTGGGTCCAGATGATACAAGCGGAAATGCAAAAGCCAAGAACATTGATTATCAATTTACTGTCTTGTTACTAACAAGGGGTTATATAAATAATTATGAAATATTATGATCCAATGATTCTTGCTTTGCAAGATGAGGAGCCATTTCGCATTCTCGATTAATTAGGATCTATTTAAGTTTAGTTATTATAAAGCCCTTCGAAGGATGAAGTCAATGATCTGGAAAGAAGACCATTATCGCAAGGGCCAGGCTAGAAAGAAAGCTCCTGAAGTACACCAAGTGACCAAGGCTAGCGATTGGGTTTAGGATTCAACGATCCAAGCTTAATCACCTTAAATGACATGAAGTTAACTTATGCTTGTTATATGTAATCTGGGCGACTAAGCTCTATATTGTATGTGGGATTCATTTGTAAAAATAAAATAAAATACAGTTGGTCTTGTAAGAGACTGCCTACTGTTAATTTAAAGTTAGGCACGGCTCAAGTCAATATTAATAAGAAAACATACGAGCTTTTTGAATTTAGTGACTAGTTTAATCTATTTAGTGACCAGCTTAATTCATTCAATAATCACATTTTTTGATCAATTTAGTGACTAGTTTAATTCATTTAGTGACTAGATTAATCCATTCCGTAAGGATCAGAGTTATTTTTTTTTATAATTGTCCATTTGTAGTTCGATATTGAAAGGTAAACAAAGGAAAAAAGAAAAGTGACGGCACTGGTTCTTCTGTCTAAACGTCTGGAATAATGTTGGATGAGGGTGAATAAAGTTGACTTCATAAAACATTTTCTTTTTCCCTTTTTCCATGTTTCTATCCTTTCATTTTTGGCCTTGAATCTTGATAGATTATTTTCACCATCTAAAAACTAATATTCCAACATGTTTCTATCCTTTCATTTTTGGCCTAAGTATCGTGATATTAGAACTATTGTCTTTTACTGTAGATGGCTATATCAATTAATTTCGCTTAAAATAAACACACGATTAAATACTCAAAAAAGGAGGAAGATTAACTCTAAAACTGATAAATTTTTGATATTGAAATTAGTTAGGGTGGTGAGCTCCATTAAGGAGCTTCCAAAAATTGACGGGTAAGTCCTACCAAAGTAAGGCAGGGATCTCACTCGCCTTAAGATAAGTGTGTTCGTTTAGGTGGTGTCGGCACGACCCGTCATCACTATACGTTCATCAACGAGTCGCCACGCACCCCTGACAGGACGGGTTAAAATTTATCACTAGGCTGAAAGTTCTATTTATTAAGCTTTTCATCCTCGCCAATCTTCTGACTCTTCGATGTGGGATAGTGAGTTTGTGCTTGTATTTTGCGCACCGTGAAGGTAAAGGCACCGCAGAGCTCTATCATTAGGAAAAGAAATATTACGGCCTTGACAGTTTGACTCTTGAACAATTGTTCTTTAAAATACATCTTCGTTATCGTTTTTAGTTTTCAGTATTTTTTGAAAATTAAAAATAAAATATAAAAACAAGAAAATAAATTTTAAAATTTTATTATTGTCATTTTTCAAAATTCACATGTTTAATATAGGCATAAATAATTTTAAGCTAATATAATTTTAACTAAAAAGTTTTATAATTAATTATTTTATTAAATTATTTAAAATAACTTGTACTTTTTCCTACTAATTGCCAAAACAAACTCACATTTGGATAATGAATAATTCATGCATTACTGTTTGCATTACAAAAGCTCATGTATTTTACTTCAACAATACAACGTTTTGTTTGATTTGTGGCCCCGCAATGTTTGGAGAACCAATTCCCATTTCACATTGAGAGGGTGCCTTGGAGAAGAGAATTAGTAAGATCAAGTTTTGAATATCGAATCTCTAGATCAAAAGTTGAATGTTTGATCATCATGTACAAAATTTTACATATACATTTAATGAAGTATAAAATATCTACTAAATCTAATATGAAAAAAAAAATAATGAGTCAAGCCTCTACGAACCCAACTAAGATCCTGCCCTATCCCGCCCTCAAGAAACAAGGAAGATACCCATTATTAGAGGTAGATATTTTAATTTTTTTTTTTCCTTGGATTCTAGTAGAGGAAATACCCCATTGTTGATACTCTTGTACATGATATATGAAATGACATTGTATCATTTAATTAACCTATACCTATTTGAACAGCTTAAGTTAAACTTGTTTTATAGTTTTAGTTATAATTAAATATAAATATATATATAATAAAAAAAAAAATTTACCTATATTTTCCACCAATCAATAGGAATAGTGAATAATCGGAATTTCTAGTATAGAATTATTATCTTTATAATGTCAACCTTCTTTTAATTCTATTGGCACCCGTCCCAGTTTACTCCATTTTCCACCTGCTTTCCCAAAATCTTTCAAGGCCTCATAGACATGTGTATCTTAGACCAAAAAAAGGAAAAAAAAAGCCTCAAGAGGGTTGGAGATCATGAAGCAGATAGAATCATAGAAGTATTTACTAAAGCTGATAATAGAAAAAACATGCACAAAGTAAGCTAAGGAGCATATCACGTGGGCAGATCAGAGAGTTTTGACATTCACATGAATCACATATTTTACTGATCAAGCACAGCATATTATACAAGCAAAGCTGTGTGATTTATCAGCTTTTGCCTTTTCACCGTAAATATTTCTAGCTATTTGGTGATTACAGCAGGTTGGACTAGGTTTTGGTGAGTTGAAGAGGAGGGAGAGTGGAAAAAAGGCAAATGGTGGAGATATCATCTATCGCGATCCCTCGCCGCTTTCGCTTCCATGCTCGGGCTGCATGATCTACCAATCGTTTAGCGGCCTTGCCTCGATCTAGGGTTGAAGATACAATCTCTACTGCCTCTTGATTGGAGACCACATCCCATACCTGGTGCAAAGAAAAAGTGACAGTATGTTAATAACGTTTAGATAATATGCATCAAATTATAGTAGAATAAGCTCCAAACCTCAACAGTGACAAAAGATGAACAAAATCACGCGGACAAGTAGAGTTTTGTCAATAAGCAAGTAGTATTCCTACTTTACACCCACTAAGCTCATAGTTAGAAAGTTTTCTTAAAACATGTAAACATAGTTAATTCACATAGTGGAAACTTATTATACACCAACATTTGGAATGCATAAGATATACCCTGAAAGAGAAAAAAAAGGTGAAATTTCTAAATCAGGCTAATTCCGCAACAGTTCACTTTAGCCTGGTTCATCAAGAATAGATTGGTAAAGTTGTATGGTGTTAGTTAACACACACTTTCCTTCCTAAAGTACAAGAGAGTAATAAAGTTCACAACCAGCCCTCCTTAATTTAATCCCTTTGCAAGAGAGTTAAAGGGATTTAATTAGTTACATACTTGCATATTAAACATAAACCATAAGTCATTGAATACCACAGTTTGTTGATTCATTGTCATTACAAAGGTTAAAGTAAGCTAAAGGACATGTCAACAAATTAAAATAACATCTAGATCAGACGATGTAGCTTACGTGTTTAACTAATGCGCTACTTAAAGCAGTAAAGACTTTTTAAGACCAATAAGGAACCAACTATAGATATTTTTTCTTAAAATAGGGGGACAATATTCTCTGATATGCAAGTGGAATTTTTTTATAAATTCAGGAAGTACAATACATACCCCATCAGATGCCAGCACAATGAACTGGTCTTTACTGGTAATATTCCTTTGAGTCACTTCAGGCACGGATATAAGGCCAAAATCCTTGATGCAATAATCCCCAAAAGCTCTAGACATTGCTAGCCCAGGGAGCTCCTCATCAGGTAGCCACACCCTATGCACCCCTGGTTCATCTTGTAAACAGAAAACTCGCCCATTACACTGTGTTATTCGCTCAGCTTCCTCTGTTACACAAAAAACAGAATATTAGAATCCACAAAAGTTCTAGCAGAATTATGTGATCTAATTTTCCACATTTGTGGTTAAAAACTTAATAATAGCCACTTCCAAGTACACTTCGGCAGGAGGTCAGAGAAAATCGTGAAACTCACGAGGCAAACCGGGTTTGAAATCGAGAGTGAGCTGCACCGCTTCCAAGTCACCGTCATCCGATGTAGTAGCCAATACAGCACGAGAGTCGCCGACATTAGCGATGATAATTTTCTCCCCCTGAAATTAAGAAACATGTGGATAACTAAATTTAGTACAGATCCATTTGATCAACAAGGTTCGTAATTCGGCCAATTACAGTATATCATTTGATTAACAAGATTCTTCCTTCCCGTCAAAAAAAAAAGATTCTTCCTTGATACAGATTAATTAGACTAGGATAGCAGCATCCTAGACCATCTTTTGGTTTAGTATTACCTAATTCACCAAACAAAAATGGGTACAGAATGCAATTTCGCTACCTTTTGTTATATTAGCCTGTAAGTATAACACTTGCATAGTTGTATGAACCAATTCGCCTTATCCGGATCGCAATTCTTGGGGAGTCAAGTGAATTAGGTAACACTTTTTGGCTACTAGCCTTAACGAATACAATATGACATAGGAAACTTTACTAAAGTTGCAATCAAAGTGAGTAAGCATCTAAGCATGTTCACGGGTTAGTAAATCAAAAGATTAAGTGGAAGTCACCAGCTTAAGCAACTTGCTATTAAACTGATCACCGTGTTCAACTTTGGTCGTAGAGTCTTGACAAAAGAGAATGTACTTGACAGGTATCCACTCCAACACTTATTCTGCTTGTCAGTCCATAGCACTTCCATAGGTCATCATCATAAAATAAGAAACCTATGACAAAATGAACTAATAGTTTGTCCTCTTCTGGTCACATATATGTATAATTTAAGAATCATCAAGATTAATAAGTCATTAGTGGAAAAAGTACATAATTTGCCTCAGATTCCGCATGCTACAAAAAGGCTGGTGAAGCCTAATCTCCTAAAATCTACAAAATATGATGGGCATCATTAGTCAATCTACTAATCACGCATTCAGAATCCCACAACGCCATCCTTTGCAAATGGCCTTAAAATACAATACTTTGTGATATATATTTAAAAGTAGAATAACCTTAAAGTTATATGTATGTAAACTTAATCAATCAGACAATATTCTATCAGTATATACTGAAAGCGAGATCCACAATAGGTAAAATTTTGAGGCCGAGAAAGATTTGGACCACAAATTAATGTTTTGTCTTAAACATAATATCTCTTCATCATACTTAGGAGTCTTTAGCTTCAAAGCAGGACCCTCCACTATTTCCCTCCATAGCTTTTTGCAAATGCAGGGACATGGTTTGGGAAGCAACAATCTCAGGCAATGAAAAAGATAGGACCACCCACATTCTCTCCTTGCACAAGTGCAGGACCACCACGAAACAAAGACCTCGGAACTCATGAGTCATAAGCGCAAACATGCAAAAAGATTAAAACATGAAAGGTTGAGCTATATGCATTAGGTTACATCCGATAACAAGAGACCACCACATGGCGCATAACGTGTAGGTTGCAACTTTAGTGAGAATCAAACCCTTACTACCCGGGGATTCGAGTGGCTCACTAACTTATCCACATTCGGATCTCACGAGTCACAATTAAGCTACATGTAAACCTTAATATCCACTTCTTTAAGCGTCCTTATCAATACTAGACACATAATTTGCATGCTTTAGGAAACAACTTTAGGCAGAAAAAAAGATCAACTTTCAAAATAATGCAATCTGATTTTGATTTCCACTATGAAATTCCCAACTTAATAGCAATCATATAGTCCCAACTCTCAAACTCTCAACCATAAAATGGAATTTAGTACCTGTCTCACGATTGAGAGGGCAGTCGTTCCACTATAAAATGCATCAATCTTTCTGTGCTGCTCAAGTTCTTGATCAATAGTAGCACACGTCTTCAAGTAGGAACGCTTCCATATATTAAACCAATCCACCTTCTTATCTAACTCTAGGTCAAAATCCGGGTCAAGCACCATTTCAGCAAGAGACTCTTGCCAATTGCATAACAACGATGGTGGCATCGATTCCCTAACTGTCTTTGCCACAAAATGACCCCAAGGACCATGCCCATCAAAAATGCCACAAAATAGCATATCAGGTTGACATCCAAATTCCTGACATGGACATAAACCAAACTTCAGTTATTTTTGGTCTGTAAGATTGAATAATAGTTGATTTCTAATAATATTCTCCAGTTCATATCTTCACAACAGAGAGAATATACAAACCCATCTAATATTAAAAAAATTATTCTATACAACAACAAACATATATCATTCAATTATGAGATTTACACCAGTAATCATTTGAGTGAACAGAAAAATGATTATAATAACTTCAAATCTACAATAATACAATAAGTTAGCAAGTATTATTCTTCCTCTATTACACCTAGAAAAAAAAAAAGGAAATATATGATATGATAAGTGATGCATACCTCCCAAACCATGCAACAATCTTGATTAACACCTTTCTGGCCCCTTCTTGTAAAAACCGAGGCGAAATTTTTGGACCCATTAACATTAACAATGCCAGAAGACCTTAATATCAGATCACTCTTCTTAGCATCCTTTGCCATGGTTTCTGCAGCTTCCTTACCTACATCTCCATTACTTGAATTCTTTAGTTTTTTGATTGAAAAAGATCTTGCTAACCCATTAAACATTGATGACCAATGACCCATTTTCTCCTCCTGCAATCATCAGTAACAACACCCACCAATGGAAATTTAGTTTATTGCCATTTATAACACACACAAAATAAAATAAAAGACAAATGACTGTCAAGTAAAGAACAATGAATTTTGGATATTCAAACTTGAACTGAATGTTTTGGAACAGATGTGATCTGACCTAGAAAGTTAAGAATCACTGCACAAACAATTTATAACATAATGGGCTTGTTTTATTTGGTTATTGAATCAAGATTAATCTAGAATGGAGTAAAGTAGCAATAATTATATATCCAGAAGAAGTTAAAGAACATTGAAGCTTACATGGAATTCCAATACTTGCCAAAAAAATCACTACAGCCACATAAGAGAATTAAAAACATTTTTAAAAAACTCTAAATCATTACAAATGATGATCAAAGAAGGTTTCAACTCTTTTTCCTCAACTCCATTTTCTGATATTGGGAATTTATATGAAATTAAAACTATATCTTAAACAATATGCTCCCAAAAACTCTTGACTTTATATTAAAAATTAATACTTTGAACAAAGAGGAAGAATAAAAGTTTTGATCAAACAAGCTCCATCTTATTCTATAAACAAATAAACAAACAAACTCCCAGATAGCAACAGGGCCCCATTTAATCCATCTTCCATTCTTTCTAAAAACATAACCTCAAATCCTTCATTAAAGCCAAAGAAAAGACAGCAACTTTCTCCAAAAAAAATGGAAATTCAAATATAACCCATTTCACAAAATCAAACAACAATAAAAACCCATAATTCTTAACTATACTAAGAATAGAAAAATTCTACAAAGAAAGCAACAAAAAGAGGGAGTTATAATATGATATAAATAGTAACTTTCATTGACAGTAAAAATTTATAAACCTTTTTCTCCCCTGAATTTCCCTTCTTCCAGATTCCAACGGTCACTGAATAGAGAGAAAGTAAAGATCAGAGAGTAGGAAGTTGATGCAGGTCTGCAGGAGATAAAAAAGTGAAAAATCAACCTGAAATTTGAAGAGAAATAAATGTGAAGAGAGGATATTTCCAGAAAATGAAGGAAGAAATGGGTCACAAGAGTCCATATCTTTCTTCCTTTGTGTTTATATTTCTGGATGTTTTTATTGAGGAAGAGAGAGAGAACAAAAGGACGAAATGTATAACATTTACATAAAGATACAAGTATGCAACTGAGAAGTGTACGTGTACTCTTGTTCTTACTCTAAAAATTTTCTACCCAAAAGTCATGAAAAGTTATTGTCTCCAAAATAAAAGAAACACTTCTCTATTTATGTGAGAGCTTTTTGAGATAAGTGTTTCACTTTATTTTGAACCAAGAAGATTTAATTTGAACGTTGTTAGGGATGTTAATTACTACAATTATTGGGTGGATGTCGTTAATTGCAATACATCATACCTTTATGTTAACGACTTTGCAGGTTTAGTAAGTAGGTTACTAATTTGAGGTGATTAGGTGATGGTGGGACAGTAAAAAAAATGTTGACAAAAGGTAGAATATGTGGACTGTCACTTTGTCATATGTAGGCATGTAGCCACAAGGCTTTGTAATAGTCACCACTGACCACACAGATTTTTTTCACTTTATTCTACAAAATTTATTGTTGCATACTTTTCATTGTAGTTGTATTTTATATTTCATCCGTTCCGAATTAAATGCAACAAATCCACTTTAACGCATGCTGATGTATTATTTTAATCATAAATATCTATAATTACATATAAGTAAAAATTATAAAAATTACATTTTACGAAAGTACGTCACGAGACGAATTTAACAAGATCTCACTTGACTACGTTTTTCATTATGTATAAATCACAAATCTTAGTCAAAGTGAAAAGTGTGAATAGTGAAAAAGTGGATTTGTTGCATTTAATTCGGGACGGAGGAAGTATAAATAATTTTTAATATATATAATAATTATTATTATTAGGAAAGATAATTGGTCCGAAGACCAATCTCTAGCTTGCAGGGCACACCACCTCAGAGACTGGGTACAATGTTAAACAGCTCAAAAGACAACAGACCTGAAGGCCCACTTCCACCACAAGATTAATCCCCAACATATTGTTGGGATGAGGATTCGAACCCTGGGCAATGCCCTGGAACTCGGGGTCGTACTCCACTAAGCCACCGCCTCTCTCTTAAATTTTTTTTTTGAAGGACCCTCAATTTTTTTTTAATATAAGTATAAGATAAGGTAATTAGGATCCCCTTCTTGAGAAAAGAAAATTGCCAAAATAAAATAATTCACAAATCGCGGGTCCAATTACATTATCTAGAATCAAAGAAGAAGACAGTAAGTGATTATGATTTTCAACCTAATCAGCCGCACTGTTGGCTTTTTATAAATACTATGTTCTAGGTAAACTTCGCGAAAATTGAGTCCTACAAATATTCCAGTTCTTGCAATATTTAGAAGAATTTGCCTTCATCAATATTTTACATGTTATCACATTTGTCATATATATCGTGAAAACAATCACGTTGCTGATCGGGTAGCTAACTGAAGTCATTTAGTTTTATCTACTACGAAAAATCTCTCAACTTTTTTTCCATATGAATCTAAAGAATGATAAAAGATGTAAATCGAAAATTTGAAAAAACAAGCGAAAATGTTTTTTAAAGTGGAGAGAGTACTTTCTAGTTCATAATATGTTGCATACTATCTTTCTTAATTACAATTTCTAGATACTTAGTTCACCCTTATTATTAATTCGTATCTTGGAGTTTTGTAAAAATTATTGATAGAATCATCTATACCTAGTATTTAGAACCAGTTACCCTCGTGTACATATATCCTCTTATTCTTATCACAAGTTCTCTTGTATTCCTTTTCTCTTTTTCCTAGAATAAAGGGGAAAAATCAGGTTTTAAAGCAATGAACTCCCTTCTTCCTGTTCATAAACATTGGACATGGCTCATATTAAAGAGCTTTTTTTTTTCTATGTAGCTTTGGTTAGAATTAGATCGATATAAATAAAAACCAGTAAGGGTCCGTTCTGTTCAACTTATTTTAACTTATATAAGATTTTATAAGATCAGATAAGATCAGATAAGATCAGATAAGATAAGATCAGATAAGATAAGATAAAATAAGATAAATAAGATGTTAGACACACACAATAAACTATCTTATAAGATAAGATAAGATAAGATAAGATTTTATAAGATCTTATAAGATAAGATAAGATAAGATAAGACAAAATAAGTTGAACAGAACAGACCCTAAGTTGCTTGTAAGAATAAAATTCAACAAATATGGCAAATTGACTTAATTGGTACTCCTATACTTCTGTGTTTTACATAACTTCAAAGATTGCATAGCCTATTATTAGTGGATATGTTATTGTACAACTCATATATCATGATTAATTAAGGGTTAATTAATTATCTCTTAAATAAGTTTAGGATGTGATCAAGCAATGTTGTTATCATAACTAATAGAAGTATCCTGTCAAAAAAAAATAGTAGTTTTTAGTAGTAGTATTAAAGCGTACATCACTACAGAACATATTCCATTTCAGGTATCACTATCATTGTAACAACATATTTAATGTAAATCCTCTCCTCAATAGAGATAATATCGCCATCAACACTTTTTTTTTTGGTGGGGGACGAAACCTAATGGCACTTCAAATGGATCACCTCAATATTCAATAACAACTTGGAGGATATTTTTAGGTGTAAGTACCTTATTATTTGTATGTAAACTACAGGTACTTATTTAAGATCGATCTTATCATAATACTTCTTATTGTTCGATGGATGGATTTTCAAGAGAATTATTTATGTTAATAATGAAGAATATAATGATTTGTTATATATACTGATATTATTGGAGGGACGACAAAATCATATGTTGCACAACCTGGAGATATTTTGGGTGGAAGGTCATCTTATTATTTGTAACGATCACATGAATTCATATTATGAGTTAAATATTAGTATCATTACATTTTGTTATCAATTATTAATTTGGTATATTGGTCCATTACTTGAGGGGTAATATATATTATTTGTAAGACGATATAAGGGGATCTATATATTAAATTGTTACTTCCTCTAATTTATACTAGTTCAAATAGTTCTATGAGACAAGTTGTTAAGTGAATATAATTGTTATGTTATAAATAAGTTGTGATAGGAATTAGGGTTTAGGAAGGTATTTTTATTAATGATAGAGAATGTGGGTTATTTTTTTGATTAAAAAAAGGCAGAGTGTGGTGGGTTGAAGGAGTTAGTTTGAACAATTATCTTGGCTCATAGTTTTAGCTGATACATTGTGGAGTGGTTATCAATTGTTTTTATTATTTTTAAGAAGTTATATGTGATAAGAATTAGTAGGATATTTTTTTTGAAACATACCGAAAGTGGATTATTTTTTGATGTAATATAAAAGATTGTGGTGGGTCGGAAGGAGGGTGTAAAGGTATAAAAGTATCAATATGATCACCATTCACAAGATAGAAGTGTTCAAACCATTATAGAACGAGTGAGAAAAAGAAAAACTTCGAGCTAATATGGATGGAAAAAGTATAAACTTACTCAATTATTACTTATATAGGGGATTTGCATACTTTTAGTAATCACAGATTCGTAATGGAAAATCATTGTGCTTTTTCCGTGCCCATTCTAGTGAAAAGATGGGATGTACGTACCATTATGAGGCATGCAAACTTCCTAATAGAGCAAGGACACCTACAATTCAATTACCACAGACCGACAATTGCTCTAGTCTTAGAACACCTACCTTACATCGAAGCCTACCATGGATTATACTCCAAATATTATAATTGACCTCCGCTATGCTGAACAAATCCCCTCTTGATAATGGTCCTCCAAGTTGGCCTGGCTTTCCATCCAACAAATTTGTTACATTATAATATTTGGAGTATAATCCATGGTAGGATTCGATGTAAGGTAGTTGTTATAAGACTAGAGCAATTGTTGGTCTGTGATAATTGAATTGCAGGTGTCCTTGCTCTATTAGAAAACTTGCATACCTCATAATGGTACGCACATAACTACTCACAATATCATCCCATCTTTTCACTGGAATGGGCACGAAAAAAAGCACTATGATTTTCCATAACGAATGTGTGGTAAAAGAATTACTAAAAGTAAGTACCACCCAAAATGTCATACAGACAATTAAACCTCATTCCTTTTGAAAATTTAAAAATATTTTCGTATTAAATAGACAAAATGTCACACATTATTCATAAATTACAATAATACAAGTGTGAATAATTAAGGACTTCCAAAAAAAATCAATTTATTTGTATTTTCAATATATATATATATATATATATATATATATATATATATATATATATATATATATATATATATATATATATATATATATATATATATATATATATATATATATATATATATATATATTAGTTTTTATTCTGAATACTAGGTTTTTTCGTGCATGAAAAAAATTAATCTAGGTAGTTCCCTGGAAAGAGAGGTGCGGCACAAAAGGCCAACTTAAGTACCAAGTCTTTCCTAGCCTGAACTTTCCTCAGATTAATTATTCCACACACTTATTCTTTTATTCAAAGTATAAATTATACTTGAAAATATAACTTTTTAGGGAGAATAGGAAAAAAAAATATACACATAAATGTGAAACTCTAGCTTAGCAAAGCAAGCCACTGCTATTACACAAACTAGTGTAGCTACGTCAAGCAGCACAAGAAAACATGATCAAGTGTAATTCAATAGTTTTGATTGATCGAAATAAAATATTAACTTTAGCCTTAGTGATAAGTTCATATAGTAAGTCCACGTTAAGCGTAGTGATTAAAATTAATACTATTAACAATGATAAATGGATGGGAACTTAACATGCGTGTAACACAACAATTACCCACTAAAACATCTATACAAATATATTAAAAGCGCGTCTTAACAACGTCTATGCGCCACGTGCACCCTTCTCCCCGCCACCGAATTTTGCCACGTGTCTATTAACCAACAAAGTCAAGTGGTCATTATTTATAAAATAAATATGATGAAGCCTAGGCTCGAACCCCTGACCTTATGTAAGGATTTTCAAAGAATCACCATCTGATCTAATGTCTTTTAGTGATCCATGTTTCCACAAAATTATAGATATGTGTTGTTATAAGTTAATGTTATTAAACATAGCCCTTGCATCCTTAAAGATAAATAAATTCGCATGTTCATTAATATTAATTATGTATGCATGATACCATTTGAAGAGCAGTGTTGACTTATATTTACAATAATACTATGAACGAAATTTGATCATAAGTCTGTATTAAATATGGGCCTAGGCCACATCCATCATATGGAGGGAGAGTCTACTTCACAAGACTAAGGAGTTTCCATCTTCAAACCATATGACAATAAGGGGAGTAACCCTTTAGCCTTATAAAGTGAACTTCTCTATCTTCGTTATCAATGTGCAAAACTTACATCTATACTAGAGTAATATATTAAAAAGCGTTCCTAAGAATGTATATGTGCCACGTTCACCATCCCTCATTCAGTAACATTCTATCCACGTCTTAAAAAAGAAGCATTGTTAACGTGAACATTCGAACCCACGACCTCAAGTATGAAAGAAATAGATCCAACCATCACTCCACCATACTATTATTGCTTATTTAATCAAAATTAATGATGATATATGAAAAGAAAACTTTTGAAATCCATATAATGAATGACATTACTTTTTTAAATAAGTATGAGATGACTTATTTAACTACTACTAAATTGTAGCACAGAGAAACCCCGGGGCATCGCTCGGGCCTAAACACTAGTGTATATATCTAAATCAATGCTGAACTTGACATTAAAATACTAACATGATTCTATGACGTTAATAAATCTTCAAAAAGATTATATAAAATTCATAAAGTTCATACTAAAACTCATAAAAACATGATTCCAAATCCAAAATAATAACCCTAGAAACATGATATTAAATATGTCAAACAATAATTAAAATCTAGAAGAGAAAGGGTTGGCCAAGAGAGAGATTTTAAACTTGAGAAAAGAGATGTATTTCTCAAATTTGGTGTGAACAATATGAGGGGTGGAGGCCCCTATTCAGGGCCGTCTTGGATATTTATGGGGCCCTATTCTGAAATGGAAATTGGGCCCTTTCTTTCCCCTTAGTGAGAGAAAAGGATCAAAAAATTTCATAGACAGTAGAGAGAATCAATACTAGCTAACTGATGGATTGATTGATTTTACTTTTGATAATTATGAAAAAAGTATTGATGACAATACTAAACTTAAAGATATGGAAGGTTGAATTTTTGGTGGAAGAGATTGAGGAAGATATATGATAGGGGATAGCGTGAATTAAGGAGTCCGGAGGTGAAGATGTGGAGTGGAGCATTTGTCGTTTACCATTTACAAAGCATCATATTTTTCAAATTGGGCCCTTTCAAATAAAACCAATTTTTTTTAGATTGGGGGCCCTGTACGGAGGGGCTCTTTGCACACCCGCAACTACGGCCCTGCCCCTATTTATACTAGTTGGATAGGTAGAGTCGTAGTAGGTAGAGTCGTAGTAGGACGAGAAAAATAAAAGATGGGTTTAAGGAAAAAGATAAACCAATCTAACTAAAATCTAACTAATATTTATGGTCATCCAACTAAGATTAGGGAAAGATATAATTATCCCATAAAATGCATAATTCTAGAATGTTAACATGTTAACCTAATAAGATAACAAATTACTCTAACCTTGTTTAACAAACCTCTGCCGTGACATGCAGCAAATCATTCCCAATTTTTTTTTTCAAAAGATAACAAAATACTCTAACCTTGTTAAACAAACCTCTGCCGTGACATGCAGCAAATCGTTTCCAACATGTTTTTTTTTTTAAAAAATCTCTTTGGATTTTCTTAAAACAAAATTATTTTGACTAAAAGTCAGTAAACTTAGGCCCAAAATTCATCTGGGCTCGAATTTATTTAAAATACTCATAATTTTTATAAAAGCCTATTTTAAAAGCATTTCTAATAAATAACAAGTCTTTTTAGTATATGTAACCTTTTTAAAATTATATATAATAACTTACTAAAAATACGGAGTATTACATTTAGTGAGTATTTTACCAGTGGGTAAATCCACTACAAAAATAAGAGCATGTAATACTTCGTATTTTTTGTACGTTATTAATTATAATTTTTAAAAGAATTTTAATTATTAAAGAGGTTTATTATTAATTATAAAGGTTTTAAATAGGCTTTTATGATATATTATGGGGTTTTCAAATAAATTCTAGCCCAAATTATATATTGGGCCTAAGTTTACAAATTATAATCCAAGTAGTTAGTTTACTAGTTGAAGATATTTCTTAAAAGAAAATCATAAAAGATTTACAAAAAAAAAGGAAAAAGATTTAAAGAAATTTCAAAAAAAAGAAAAAAAAAAAGAAAAAAATCGTGGCATGCACCTAAGCTCACGCCAGCATTGTGCTGGGGAAAATTTGTTTATCAAGTTGCTTTATTTATCTTTTGAGTATCTTTAAATAAATTTTAGCTTCTAGAATTATTTTTGGGGATAATTTATATTATATCTTTTCCTAAATTTAGTTGGATGACCATAAAAATTAGTTAGATCTTAGCTAACTTTGTTTATCTTTTCCCTTACATTCATCTTTTAGTTTCCTAGTCCTAGTACGACTCTACTTGTTCAACTAGTATAAATAGGGGTCTCCACCCATCATATTTTTCACACCAAATTTGAGGAATACATCTCTTTTCTCAAGTTTAAACTCTCTCTCCCTCTTAGCCTACCTTCTCTCTCTTCTAACTCCCTAGTAATTATTGATTTTCAAGGTGCGTGTATATGTAGATAATTAAATATTGTTCTGCATGCGTAGTATCATGTTTCTAGGGTGTTATTTTGAATTAAAAATACATGTCTTATGAGTTCATTATTAACCTTATGATTTTAGTGTGATCATGTTAAAAATTTTGCGAATGTTTTATGAACTTAAACTAAATCAGTAAATTCATGCTAACTATGTGATGTTTGACCCAAGAGAATTTACGACTTAAGGGTGCGTTCTCTTCAACTTATTGGACCTGAACTGAACTGAACTTATCTGAACTGAACTTATTGGACCTGAACTGAACTGATTGGAACTTATTAAACCTGATTGGACCTGATTCAACTTATTGGACCTGATTGAACCTGATTGGAACTTATTGGACCTGATTGAAACTTATTGACTTGATTGGAACTTATTAGACTTTATTGGCCCTGATTGAAACTTATTAGACCTGATTGAAACTTATTAGACCTTATTGGACCTAATTGGAACTTATTTGACCTTATTAGACAAAAAAATTAATGAGTAATAACATAAATATTACCCCTAACGTAAATACTACCCCTCAAAATTTATTATGAAGTAATAAATATTAAAATTCGCCCTTTAAAAAAATAATAATTATTAATTATCTCTTATGATAAACAATTTAACAAAAAAAAATATACTATTTATATACTTGTCTATACATAACTTTCACCACTAATATATCTAATAGTCTTATTTTGATTTCATAAAGCACTAGTAGAAAACCAAAAGTTGATTAACATTTATTGCTAACAAGTGAGAAATTGCCACATATGGAAAAATTTATCTCTCACTCCACTTAGTTTTATGACTAAAGTAGTAGAACTCATTGTTATTAGTAACGAAAACATGTTATCTCTAGTTATTTAAAGACGAATTGCAAAATATTGTAATTATGATATTATTATTGTTAACCTTATTTAACCATGATTATAATATTTTTTAATAATAATATAATCAGCTAATAGTAATATGAATAATAAAATAATAGACAATAATACAAGTATAATACGATATAATCATTGTGGTACTTTAATTAAAATTCTAATAATAACATAATCAGCTAATAGTGATATGAATAATAAAATAATGGACAATAATACAAATATATATTGATCATTGACTATTTGGACCTTATTGGAACTTATTGGACCTGATTAGACCTGATTGAAACTTATTGCACCTGATTAGAACTTATTGGACCTTATTAGACCTGATTGGAACTTATTGCACCTTATTAGACCTGATTGGAACTTATTGCCCTGATTGGACCTGATTGAAACTTATCTGAACTGAACTGAACTTATCTGAACTGAACTGAACTTATTGGACCTGAAACTTAATTTTTTAAGGTGAAGAGAACGCACCCTTAGTCGAAGATAAATTATGGCTTCCTTATTATTTGCGCATGAGTAGCACCGCCATTTACATTGTATTATGAGAATAGTCTTCCATAGTTCTCATTACTTTGGTGATCAAACTCACCACTAGATGCTTTGACTTTACATAATCGCATGTTCACTTCTGCCCAAGGGTTTTTAAGCTTTTTATGACTATGTCATGATCAAGTTATATATTATACATACATAAGGCCGAAGTTATTCTTTTAGAATTATTATTCTATTTCCAAAGGAATTTTATTAGTTACATGATCTTTCATGATCGCAATTATAAAGAGGTAACGGCTTGTTATTTATTAGCAAGAACGGTAGCTATTATATTTTACCCATGTACTTTTTGTATAAGTCATATGGACAAGGTAGTTCCCCTCGTAATAGACTCAGTAAGGAATACTAAACTTGGGGGTGTGCGCAGCACTTTAGGAAAGGTACCTAGGCAGCAGAAAAAGGATTTTTATCAAGGTTATATACTTTATATTATACAAGTATTATCAAGTATCCAGAAAGGTTTTTCAAAATTAAATATTTCTAATGTTAAATTAAATAAAGTGTTTAATATTCCGCATATACTTGTACTCAGTATTTTTACTGACATGCGTTTTGTTTGTTTTGTTTTATGGCTTTGTCCCTGTGATGACCCTATTTGGCGAGCAGAATTTACAGGTTGATATGATGCATACTTCATATGGGGGAGCTAGTGAGGAATCATAATTAGTCAAGGAGTTGTTATTTTATTTTTCTTGTTATATAGTTGTACAATAAAGTTTATATTAATAAAGATGAGTTATTTAAGTTATTTCCGCTGCATTAGTTTCAAGTTCAGTTAGTTTTTAGTATTAAAGCCTTTAACGTTATCACGTGGCGGTAATACTCTCAAGTTTCTCAAGTTTTATATTAAAATATCTTTTTAGAAAGAGAGAAATTTGGGGGTGTTACAGAGCATTACAAAAACAAACTTTGGCCCCAATTTCTAAACTGTTAATAGAAGTAACTTTTGTATCATATAATTTGTTGCCTTAATAAAAGTGAAATATTTTACTTTATATTTCCATTAAATGATGGCAACAAATTTTTATTTGTTGTTATAGCCTATAGGAAACCATTAGTCTTACTATTTATTGCTACATGACATCATATTTTGATTTGTTGCCATTTAATAACAAACTAGATAACACATGTCTGATTTGTTGACATTGGAAAAAAGTTTTGGTATTATTATTTGTTGCTAAAATAACATAAGATTTTTTTGGGAGCTGTCCCACATTGGAGAAATTGGAGAGAATATACCACCTTATAAGTTAGAGAAGTTTTTTCTATTACATATCTTAACTGGTTTTAGTATGTAACATCTTTTGTGCCTTGTAAGTGGACCGAAGTCTCCCCTAAATCTTATAGGCCAAATTAATAATTTGTTGCTAATTTTAGCAATTAATATCAATAATTCATTGCCATTTGTAGCAACAATCATTAATTGATAATTTGTTGCTAGAGTCGGTAATACATGCACGGTGCACCAAACATAACAACGACAATTTTTAATGGACGCAAGATGGCAACGAAATTATTTTGAATTTAGTAGCTAAAATCATATGGCAACAATCCTTTTAGCAACTACTATATTTCGTTTCCAATATGAATTGCCTACACTACAAAATTCTTGTGAATAACAACAAATAGAGAGTGAAAAAGTAGCTAGCTAGGGGTCCCTATAACAACAAAATTTTATACTAGCTAGATAGGGATAACTATATCAGCCAAATTTAGTATATGTTTTTTTAATATATGTATAAGGACTTGCTAGGTTATCCCTATATCAGGGAGCATGACTAGCGAAATAAAACATACTCCATCTAACTCCTGATGAAAGTCGAACCCCGACCCTTGATTCTCGATTAGATATTTGTTGTTTGCCTTGTACTTCCTCTATTTTTTTTAAAAGTTGCAACCTTTTGACTTTTAAGTTTGCCAATATAAAACTTTGACCATTAATATATCAAATCATTTATATGAGAAATTATAAAACATTGAGATCTTGTAAAATATATATTGACATAAATCAAACAATATCTTACATGCTAAAGTCCATATTATTAGTATATGAGTTACAATTTCGATCAAAGATAATAAGTGTAAAAGTCAAAATATTGTAACTATTAGAAAATGAGGGAGTATTTCAATGAGATATTTAAGCTCCATGGTATAACTAACCTTGTCTAAAATCATAAACATGTGGCTGACTTTTTTTGGCCAGCAAAATCAAACTAATCCCAGAAAGAAAAGAAAAGAAAAGAAAAAAAAAAGAGTTGGTAAGGAATCTTAATTTATCATTATTTCGTGTGGTCCTTTTGTAATTATTTTTACAATGTAATGTTTAATGTAAAATATCCACCAGACACCTGGCTAATTAGCAGCAACCCATTTCTCAGCCAACAAAATAAACCTCAGTCAAATTAAAATTTTCTTCTTCTCTTTTTCCAGGAAGATCATTAAACTTGTTTATATAATCTTGTTTATCAGTTTGTCTTAACTTTTTTTATAGATATCGACAGATAAAGATATTATAAATTATGGATATTGAAGTGATTAATTAATACTATAATTATATGAATATGAACCTCGCTAACCATTAATGATCATTGCTTCATGGTGATAAACTGATAAATATTATTGTAATAATTCTGACTAATTATCGATAGGGACAATCGATTTTCTTGGGACCATAATTATGTTAACATGGAGTATCACACTATCATGTGTAAGATTATATGCCAAATTAAAGATCCCATCTCTAGTTTTAGTGGCAAACTGAAGATCTCGAGTCCAAGAAAAATAAAGAAATTTCCGCACCTCAGAAATTCAAAATGATAAAATTTGTTAATTTCTCATGTCAAATTGACACCAACATTAAAAATTATTAGAGTATCAATGATTTTATGAAAATCAATTGATTGACGTGTTTGATTTGATATGTGAGATATCATTATATCAAAGTAAGCATATAATCGTTTTCTCCTAAAACATCCCTCTTCAATCAATTCAAATTTCAGCCGACGTTCATATAAGTTAAGCTAACACTGTAGCCACATAGCTTCATCCGGAGTCCGGACATCAATGTTTTTGGTTGACAATAAATTTTCTTATTTCCTAAGTTTTAGATAAGTTAGGCTACAGTTTAGAGAAAAGATCCCTTGCGTAGCTTGTAGTGGCAGATCTTAGGCCAAAAAGAGATTGAATTCATTACGTCCGCCTAATACCCCATATCTATAACAAAGATAACATTAAGAGTTATTTTGTGATCTCACTCATACATTCCTATACCATACGTCAAAATATGCCAAAGTTATATAATCATCAACTTAACGGGATCTCAAATTCTCAACTAGTTAGGCAACTAATAGCCTAATAGGAACGATATATTATCGATAGTGTTTCGGTGTTGAAACGGTTGGCGGTTTTGAGAGAAGTCCGCCAAAGATTGGGGTTAGACTCCGCTAGTGAATAACTGCACAAGAAGCAAACGTGAACTACCCTCGGGGGGGATGCGAGGAAACCCCCTCCGACGCTCAAGTCAGCACGTGTCCAAATAGGATTTAGAGAGAGAAAGTAGAGAGAGAGATAAGAATTCTGAATGTGAGATAATGTACCTGCAGAATAGTACTAGTGGGGTATTTATAGAAGTACTATTCCTCTGACAGGGTGTGTAATCCTTTTACACGTGTACGGTTGTGGTGCACCTGACACTTGGGAAGATTCCCTTATTTTGTCTTGTTGAGCGACCGCCAACGTTGTCGGACTACATCAATGAACTGACTTGTTAGAGCATTAGGCGACACTTACAATATTCGCGTCCGTCATTGTGCTCGCGGACTCCTCATGGGGGTCCGCTAACGTACTTGGGTTATACCCATACAACTAGCCCCCCAGCATCTTTTGGGGTCTTGACCGCTAAGGATGTTGTCGGTGGACGCGAGTCATTGTTGCCGTGTTCAATTTTTCGGAGAGGTTGGTTCGTTGGGTGCCACGTGTCGTCATAGGGAGTTGAAAAGTTTTGAAAAGTTAATCATTGTCTTTTCGAAAATCCCGCCCAATTTTTTATTAGGGTTTAACCTCGCTGTGACACTTGGCATAAATCTGGAGAGAAGTTGGAGGGTCCTTCTAATCCCAGCCGTTCATTCGCTATATATATGGACAACAGTTGTCCTTTTTCTGGATTTCTCCATCATTCTCAAGCTTTCCTTCTTCCTTTTCCATTTCCTTTCTCACGAACCTCCATACCCGCAGCTTCATTTGCTCAGAAACTGATTTTTTCTTGCTCAAATTGCTTCGAAAAGTTACTCAATCCTCTAGTTTTCATTTTTCGGTTCTAGTGCACTGAAAATTTCGTCTTTTCTTAACGAACATTTTCTGGGTTTTTTCTGGGTTTGAAGATTTGTCTTTCGCCGGTGCTTTTTCTATCTTTCCGGTGATTCCTTGGCTCAAGCTCAAGCTTTTCGGTGCAATTTCGCTGTTCGGGGACTTTATTTACCTTTTCCGACGTCTTTCACTTACTACTTTACTTTTCTCCGGCGACCTTTCGTTTCCAGGTATTTCTTCAATCTCTCTCCGCGTTTTATTAAGTTTTTTTGCGTTTTCATCATGTCGGATCAGTCTAATAGCCAGAATACCCCTAGTGAGGCGTTCATGACCGAGAGTGACCCTTCTTCTCCCCTGACCGATAGCGAGTCCTCTTCCCCTTTGGCCGATAGTGAGCCTGCTTCTGGCTCAAGCCCAGTGGGGAGGACCAGGTTGTTAGCGGACATACCTCTTACCGTTGAGAGAGAAAAAGAGTTAAGGTCAAAGTTTCTAAACGACCCTGCTACCCCTGAGGAGCATAGCCTGACTAGGAGGTATCTATCCGCTAGTCAGAGTGGTGACCGGCAAACGCTTAGAGAGCTTAGGCACCAGATTCTTGCTAGGCGATCCGTTAGGCATCCTCCGACCGATGCCGTTCCCGGCCTTGATGTAGCACCTCTTAGAGAGCATGCTTGGTTGGATAGTTTGGCGGATGCTGGGGTGGAGGTAACGGTCAACTTTTTCGACCGTTTACAGCAATCTGCGGCTCCTAACCCTCATATTTTTGATTTAGGTGACGACAGCGACTCCATTGCCACCGTTATGGTCCGTCAGGAAACTGTCTACCACCGTCGCAGCGCTCCTGCGAGTCCTGCTGTACGCGTTACTGAGGACGCAGCTGATTCTGTGCCTTTGTCGGCACACACGATTGGGGAAAGTTCTCGCGCTGCCGAATTAAGGGTTGACGACTCCAATCAAATGGAGGATGAGACTGAGGTTGGACCGGGCACTGATGCTCTTTGGTTGCCTGCTGATTATAGTGCTGGTCCTCTTAGTATAGAAATTGACGGGTCATGGCGTCAGGACGCCAATGATTTTTCCTATCCCAGGGTTGCTCGGGATTTATATTATTTTCCCGAGGGTTATCGGCTGATAGTTCCACCAGAGAGGGCTATTGTGACAGAGTGTCCTCCCGGTCACGTGGCCGTGTATACTCATCACTTCGAGTTTGGCCTCCGCCTTCCTCTGGATTTTTTTTGGTAAAGATCTTGAACGCGTTCAACGTGTGCTTGGCTCAATTGACTCCTTTGGCGGTCCGGAATTTGATAGCGTACATCTATGTTATCCGTTTTTTGGATTTTCCGCAAACGCTAAATCTGTTCCGCCACATCCATTGGCTGAAGAAGAATGGATCTTCTAGGCAGGCAGGTTGGTGGTCGCTAACTACAGTCGACAAGAAGATGACCGTCCAACCTAAAATGACTGGTTTAAAAGGTTGGCATGATGCGTTCTTTTGGTTGCAGGTTCCTGAAGATTATCCTGTGCGTCGTCATTTCACCGAGCCTCGTCCTCATATGGAGCATTTACCCATTATTCCGTTAACTGGGGAGGAGTTAGCGGCCTTTGATTATTTTGACACGGAGGATTATTTAGTTACTTATGAGGACGGGAAGGAGGCAAGGGTTAAGGAGCCCAAATATTGGATTCCTCATTCCAAGTACATCCTGGGGAACGAGCCCTTGTCGGCCATGCTGCTCTGCCCTACTCATGAAAATGGTAAGTGTTGTTGTTGGACTGGTCCGTCTGATGAAAATAGTAATACTTCTTTTTTTTTTTTTTTAAAAATTTTTAATTGCTTCCTGTTTGTATGCAGGCTTTGACCATCTTGATCTCGGCGCACTTGGCGTTGACGAGAACCTCAAGCCGCTAACACACTCCGCGCCCCGCTCCCTCCTACGAGTACGAGACAATGCACGGTAATACTAACGGCCGTCGGGGAGGTAACCGCAACGGGCCACAAAGCATCCGCCGAGGTCGCGGTGGGGCGAATATTGTTCGCGTTCCTGTTCAGGGCGCTACTGCCGCTGTTACTGGCACTAGCGGCCAGCCATCCCCTGTCGTCCCTATCAGGTCGTCCACCTCCCGGCCTGTTGCCCGTGGTGGTAGTAACAGGAGGCGGCCGCGTGAGTCAGTTGCGGCAGATACATCTGCCAATAAGAGGCAGGCCCTGGGGGATCCTGAGACTTCTGCCCCTGCTGGTGAGGGCGTCCAGATAGAGGACTTGCATACGGATGCTCCTCCAGAGGTCCGAGAGCAGGTTGTCACGGCCCCTGGCCCTGGTCATGTTAGCGGCGCTTCCTGGCTCTCGGGCTCTTATTCTTCTATCCGCGAGAAGATCCGGGAGCTTATTACAATGCCCAGTTTCTTATCCAGCTTATCTCCCAGCGTCTTCTCTCGGTACCATGAGTGGATCGAGAAGAAGGAGGTGCCGTTGAGTGACGCGGTGTCGTCCTCTTTTGCTCACCTACTATCATTCCCTAAGAAGATTTATCAGCCTGACTGGGACGTCAGGGAGGATGAATCGTTGTATGCCGACATCCCTGAGAACGGTGGCATCCTTGCCTACCGTATTCTGAAGGGCATGCAACTGCCTTTGAATAGGCCGGCAGGATCTTTGGTGACTCCTGCTGCTAGGTTGGCTCACGACCAACTTGTGGTATGTTTCCGCACTTATTTTATTATTATTCACTTGTTTTTTTTTTTTTTTGACGTCCCCTTTTCATCTTTGCAGGCCAACAATGCTGCTATTGAGTTGATAGAACAATATGTTGAGTACCAGAAGTTGGTCAACACCTACAAGCAGTCGCTGGAGACTTGCCAGGATCTGCTGAAGGAGACGGAGGACAAGCTGGCGGAGAAGACAGCAGCATTGCAGCCTCTGAAAGATGAGCTGATAACCTTGAGACCAAGGGCTGCCCTGCTAGAAGAGACCGAGGAAAATGTTAATGCATTGACCAAGGCTCTGGAGACCGCTAACTCCGAAAAGGAGGTTGCAGTACTGGACGCCAAGTCACAAGCTAGAACTCAGGCTATTGCTGAGTTTCAGCAATCTGAGGAGTATGCAACGGTCCTCCACAAGAGGTATGATGGTGGCTGGGCGGCCGCCATGAGGTGCGTGTGCAAGACCATTCCAGGATTTGACTGGAATGTGATTGAAGAGGCTCATGCTGCCGGCCAACATCTATCGCCATTCGAAGGGGATCCAAAATTTGCCGATGAGGACGCCATAGCAGATGCGGACCCTCGGGATCCGGTGGAGCAGACATACCAGGAAGCTCCCCCCTCTTGAAGTTTTTGGCGGCCTTCTCTCAGCTCTTCTTGTTCTTCCAATAGCTTGTAGTTTGTAATCTTGACTATTTTCTCTTTATTCGGCCCATGTCGGCGTTTGTAAACGTTAACGTTTCTTAATTTTATAAGTACGATTCCAATTAAAAGCCTTTTATTTGGCCGCCTTCTATTTGTCTGTAGTTGGCCGCCAAGCCAGTAGCTTTTATTTTATGGGAAAGTACTTTATATCTTGCGTTTCTGTCGTTTTAATTATCATCTGATTGTTGTATGTCCGCCAATCTTTTTGTTTGTCAACGATAATTATCATCTGGTCTTTTATATGACCGTTAATGCACATGGACCTGTCATATGGCTTTAGTTTCTTGTGCTTGGTCTGTCATGTGACCGTTAGCGCACTTTGAGCCTGTCATATGGCTTTTGTAATGTGCTAGGTCTGTCATATGACCATTAACGCACTTTGAGCCTGTCATATGGCTTTTGATTTGTATGCATGAAAATAATAAGACAATTGATGAATTGCTAACGTAATCTTGTATTATTTACGTAATGAGAGGTGGCTTTCGGCCTATTACATTCAAAAGCTCAAACATAGTATTTCTTTAGGACGCTAGCATTCCAACAATTTTTAAGCTCTTTGTCATCCATGCTCTTTAAAATGAAAGATCCGGGAGCAATCTTCTTGGCTATGACGTAAGGACCTTCCCAGTTAGCAGTCAGCTTTCCCTCAATATGTGCCATTTCCGGTGGCTGCTGTTCTGCAAAGGACTAGGTCGCCAACATCTAACGGCCTCTCCATGACTTTCTTATTGTAAGCCTTGCTGATTCTATCTTTATAGGCAGCTGCTCTCAGTTCCGCCATGAGCCTTGTTTCTGGCAGGAGGTCTAGGCTTTCCCTGAGTGCTTGGCCATTTCTTTGAAGGTCTTGGTGCTTGATCCGATAAGAGGGTAACCCCACCTCTACTAGCAATACCGCTTCTGCACCGAAGGCTAGCTTGAATGGGCTTTCTCCCGTTGCTTCCTTCTCTGTTGTTCTGTTTGACCATAGCACCGCTGGCACCATATCAGCCCATCCTCCTTTGAACTCATCTAGCTTTTTCTTCAAGGCGTTCAGGATCTGTTTGTTCGCGGTCTCTGCTTGCACGTTGCTCTGGGGATGGCAAACGGCTGAGTATGCAAACTTCACACGGAACTCCGTTAAGAATGCTTGTACGGGACGACAATCAAACTGGACGCCATGGTCGAAAACGATAGCCATGGGAATCCCAAATCTTGTCATAATGTTCTGCCAGATGAATTTCTTGACCTGATTCGCCTTGATTTTTGCTGTCGGTTCGGCCTCTATCCATTTTGTAAAGTAATCAATGCCCACTATTAGGAATCTCCTCCCTCCAGTTGCTGTGGTGAACGGTCCCAGGATGTCCATTCCCCACTGAGCAAACGGAATCGGGCAGAGGATAGGCTGTAAATCATTAGCTGGTCTGTTAATGATGGGAGCATATCTCTGGCACTTGTCGCACTTCTTGACATAGCACTGTGCGTCTGCCAGCATACTTGGCCAGTAGAAACCTGCTCTCAACGCCTTAAGTGCTAAAGCCTTTCCGCCAATGTGGTTGCCGCATATACCTTCATGTATTTCTTCAAGTATCCTCGCGGATTCCCATGTGGTTGCACACTTAAGCAAAGGTATACTGAACGACTTTTTGTACAGCTCATTATGATATATGACATACCAGCTTGCTTCTCGCTTCAATTTCTTAGCAGACGAAGGATTACTGGGAAGCGTCCCAGTCAACTTGTATGCCACCAGCTCACTAAACCACTCCCCTTGTTGATTTATGCTGTTGACGGCCACAGTTTTTTCCGTTATGCTCTTCTCCTTCAAGATGTCCACCGTGACGGTTTTTTCAATGCTAAATGAGTCAGAACTTGCCAATTTGGACAATGCGTCCGCTTTTGTGTTCTCGGCCCTAGGTATTGTTTGAATCTCAAAATGATTCAATTGAGCTATCAACTCCTTGGCCTTTTCCACGTACTTTAGCATGTTGGCCTCTCTGACTTCAAATTCTCCTCGTAGCTGGCCGCTGACCAACTGTGAGTCCGTTTTTAAGAGCACCTTCTTAGCGCCCGCCGCCAAGCACATTCTCAAGCCCGCAATTGCTGCTTCATATTCTGCTTCGTTGCTTGACGCCGGGAAAGCAAATTTGATGGCGTACTGGTATGAATTTCCCTCAGGGCTGATCATCACTATACCAGCCCCGGATCCGCTAACAGCAGACGATCCGTCAACTTCCAACAGCCAGACCTCCTTTTGCTCCACTTCTTCTTCCTCATATGAGGCTTCCACAATAAAATCTGCCAAGGCCTGCGCCTTGATAGCGGTCCTGGGCTTATACTGTATATCATACTCTGATAGTTCCACGGCCCATTTCAACAAACGGCCGGAACTATCCATCTTCTGCAACGCTTTTTCTAGCGACTGATTTGTTAGAACTTGAATGGGATGGCAGTCGAAGTATGGCCTGAGTTTCCTGGCGGCGATTATCACGGCCAAAGCCATTTTCTCAACCAGCTGATAACGGCTCTCTGGCCCGTTAAGGATATGGCTGACGAAGTATATTGGCTGCTACCTTTTCTCTTTTTCCACCAATAACACGGCCGCGACTGTTTTCGGCGAGGCCGAGATATACAATTGCAATACGTCTCCAATCTCGGGCCTTGTAATGGTGGGTAAGCTTTTCAAATGCTCTTTTACCGCCAGGAATGCTTTGCTTTGCTCCTCTCCCCACTCGAACTTCTTATTTCCCTTAGCGGCGAAGAAAGGCAAAGCCTTGTCTGCTGATTTTGAAATGAATCGAGTAAGGGCCGCCATTCTTCCTGTTAGCCTCTGAATATCTTTCACGCTCTTTGGCTCAGGCAGATTGACAATAGCCTGGACCTTGTCCGGATTAGCGTCAATCCCTCTCTTGCTTACCAAAAATCCCAAAAACTTCCCAGCTCTTACCCCAAAGACACATTTCTTTGGGTTAAGCTTCATTTTATATTTCCTCAAAGTTCTGAAAGTTTCTTCTAAGTCGACTATGTGTTCGCGGTCGGTCTTGCTTTTGACGATGGAGTCGTCAACATATGCATCGATGTTTCTCCCCCTCTGATCCGCGAATACCTTATCGACCAGCTTTTGGTATGTTGCTCCTGCATTGTGGAGTCCAAATGGCATTGCTTTGTAATTGTACACGCCACAATCTGTGATGAATGCTGCCTTCTTTCTATCGGCCTCCAGCAAACTAATCTGGTGATAACCCAAGAATGCATCCATAAAGCTGAGCAGTGCGTGACCGCTAGTAGAGTCTACTAGCAGGTCTATTCTTAGTAATGGATAGCAGTCCTTCGGGCAGGCTCTATTGAGGTCCGTGAAGTCGACACACATCCTCCACTGGCCGTTAGCTTTTTTCACCATAACCACATTGGCCAACCATTCTGGGTAGTCGCACGGCTCAATGAAGTCGGCAGCCAGCAGCTTATCAACTTCTTCCTTGATGGCCTTGTTGTTTTCGGCCGAAAAATTCCACTTCTTTTGCTTGATAGGTCGGACAGTGCTGTCAACATTTAGACGATGTACCATCACGACCGGGTCTATTCCCGACATCTCATCCGCCGAGAACGCGAAGACGTCCGCATTTTCTCTTAGGAGAGTCACCAGGTTGACCCTGACCTTTGGGTCCATGTCCTGCTCCAACAACTCTCGTCCTTCTTGGATCCTCCGCCAAAGATCACCCGTTCGTTTCTCCGTCCGGTTTGGGTCTTGGCGTATCGTCAGGCCTGGATTCCAATTCTTCCATTGAAACATCCATCTCCTCATCCCCTTTTCCGGATCCTTCCTTATTCGCCAGAGCTTTCCTCTGAGCTCGCCTTTGCTTTCGGGTTGGCGGATTCAGGTCTTCTACCGGAATTCTCCTTACCGGCTGCTTTAGTGCTGTTAGATAGCATGATTTTGCCATCTCTTGATTTCCTCTTAACTTTGATGTTTTCCCGAGATTGGAAACGTACATCATAGTCAAATGATAAGTTGACACAACTCCTTGGACGTCATGGATAAAAGGGCGTCCGATAATTGCATTGTAAGCTCCCGGTACGTCAACTACCAAAAATTCTGCCATTACATCCCTGGCGTTCTCATCTTCTCCTACCCTTATCGGTAGGGTTATCTGCCCTTCTGGGATTACTGACGTCCCCCGTGAAACCTATCACCGGGTAGCAAACAAGCTTCAAATGCTCCCGGCCGATCATCAGCTTTTCAAAAGTGGAGAGATACAGTATGTTTGCTGAACTTCCTCCGTCCACCAGAATTCTGCGGATCAGACAGTTTGATACTTTCAGTGTGACCACCATAGGGTCGTCATGAGGGTAGACGACATGCTTTGCATCTTCAACCGTGAAAGACATAGCGGGCATTACTGGCGGCCTTCTCCATTGCATGCTTTCATTGAAATTGACCTGGTGCCTGAATTCTTTCAGACTTGCCTTGGCCCCATTAACGATGCCGCCATGAATTAGACCGCCACTTATAACATGGATCTCAAGAATCCGCGATCGCACATTCCCGGTTATTAGGCTTTACCACGTCCCCGTCTTTTGACCGAGCCTTGTATTGAGTGAAGTAACCCCGTCTTATCAGATCCTCTAGGTTATCCTTCAAGTGTCTGCAGTTCTCAGTAGTATGACCGTGATCTCCATGAAAATCACACCACTTGCTCTTATCACGGTTTTTGTGAAACATTTGCTTTGGGCGCTGCCATTTATCATTGTCCTTGTTCATCTGGTATATCCGAGCTCTTGAGGTTGTGAGCTGCGTATATGCATCGAACTTATCTTTGTACTCGAATCTTTCGCGGTCATTCTTCTCGCGGTCATTTCCTTTCTTGACCACATTTGACTCCTGCTTCCTTTCATCTCGGTCGTGATCATTTTCGCGACCCTTTTCCCCTCTTCCGCTTATCATCCCTCTTCTTTTCGGGCTCGCGGCCGTGTGGCCCGCGGCCTTGTCAAACTCCTCACCTCTAATGAGGTCGTTCGCCTTTCCTAAGACCCGGCTCTAGGGAGGTGAAGGTTTTGCGGCCCGTAGCTCCCGAATGCGGACCCCTCCCTCGCCCCAAGCCATTAGAGCTAGGACGGCCACATCTTCTTGAAGACAAGGAATAGTGACCGCCTCAGCATTAAAACGGCCAATGAAATCTCGCAGGCTCTCATTTTCCCGCTGCTTGATAGATAACAACTCGCCAGTTGTGCGCTCACGGCGCCTATTACTCACGAAGTGAGTGCTGAACATAGATGAAAGCTGAGAAAAACTTGAAACATTACCAGCCTGGATACTCTTGAACCATGTCTGGGCAATCCCAGTCAGAGTAGACGGAAAAACTTTACACCAGATGGCGTCCACCTGTGTGTATAAATACATATGCCCTTCATAGGCTGCAACATGGTCATCCGGATCTGACGTGCCGTCATATTTGCAGGACGGCATCTTGATCCTTGGCATAGGGTGGTTCAAGATTTCTGGAATGAAGGGAGACAACTTAGGTTTAATCAACAAATGACCGCCGGCGGAATAGTTGCTTATACCGTTGGTGCTATATTCTCGGCGGGAACGACTTTGATGCTCATCCCCAGAATTGTTTAGATCCTCTATCTCTCTAGGAGTGCTTCTTCATACTCTGGGTCCTCAATTTACCTTTCCAACTGGCGTCCCTCTTGAGTGAAAGTCCGCATTCTTCTCACGGGGGTGCCATCAACGTTGCGACCATTCACGGTCGACATCCGTCTATGAACCTGGCCAATCCTCGTATTAGGAGTGGGGGTGTTGTTAGGCTGAGTACCCGCTTGTAACATTTGGATGAAAGACGCTACAGTTTGTAGCTGCTCAGGGGAGAATTGACTTAATTGAGCCAGGTTAAATGATCCGCTACCAGTGTTTACCTGAGACGCATTGTTCCCAGGAGTTTGCTGTTCATTGACGTTCCCAGCGTCTAACTCTGATGGATCACGGCCGTCATTGTTTGCTCTTTCCATGATAGCGTTCACAAAGATGGGAGTCCCCTCCTTCTAGCGCCAAGTTGTTTCGGTGTTGAAACGGTTGGCGGTCTTGAGAGAAGTCCGCCAAAGATTGGGGTTAGACTCCGCTAGTAAATAACTGCACAAGAAGCAAACGTGAACTACCCTCGGGGGGGATGCGAGGAAACCCCCTCCGACGCTCAAGTCAGCACGTGTCCAAATAGGATTTAGAGAGAGAAAGTAGAGAGAGAGAGATAAGAATTCTGAATGTGAGAGAATGTACCTGCAGAATAGTACTAGTGGGGTATTTATAGAAGTACTATTCCTCTGACAAGGTGTGTAATCCTTTTACACGTGTACGGTTGTGGTGCACCTGACACTTGGGAAGATTCCCTTATTTTGTCTTGTTGGGCGACCGCCAACGTTGTCGGACCACATCAATGAACTGACTTGTTAGAGCATTAGGCGACACTTACAATATTCGCGTCCGTCATTGTGCTCGCGGACTCCTCATGGGGGTCCGCTAACGTACTTGGGTTATACCCATACAGATAGGTAGTACCGTAGTAGACGGAGTACAATACCAAGTAACATTGTTATAATATTATCGTTGTTATTTTTAGGGGTAATATTATCGTTGTTTCATCCTTGATTAATTGCCTAATTGTTAGACAACAAATCAAATTCATATGAAAATATGAGATTTATATCTATTTTTTTTTATCATTTTCAAATTCTCTACTACATATTACATATATATTTCCTCTGTTTCTTTTTAAAGTGCAACACTTTGACTTTTTCACTATCCACATTTCACACACCTCATTTTGACCGTATTTTTTACTAGTATATACAAACAAAAATGATCATATAAAATGTTGTTGGATTTGTTTCAATGAATATTTTCATAATATCATTTTTTATAACTTTTACAAATACATAATTAGAGATATTAATGGTCAAAATTGTGCTTAGGCAAGCGTGAAAGTCAAATTGTTGCACTTATTTAAAAACGGAGGTTAGTATATAATAACACAAATTATTGTATGAGAAGGGTGTACAATAATTTATTGTACAATGGGGCCAGGGTAACTTGCTGCCCTAATATGTGAGCCATTTAAGGTAAACAATTACCTGGCAAACTTAAGTAACTACTTTTACTTATAAAAGCGACTTATTTAAAGTTAAATATTACCCTTTGTTTTAAAGTGATCTTTCTTGACTTAAGTGATCAATATTGACATAATAATGACGCATTTTAGCTTAAAGTGAATTGGATTAACAACAGATTTAGTGTAAACTCGGTGCACCGTGCACATAATACTAATTGGTATTACCCAAATAATTAATATAACATTACATATTTCATGCTGAACATATGATGTGTAGTGAATAATTGTTAACTAACAAAAAAACATTATATGTTCTTCCCTAAAGAATTATTTTTTCGCAAACATAATGACCAAATTTCCGCATTTACTTCTTTGAAAGCTAAACAAATATTGGTTTTATCTTGGTTGTAATTAAAAGAACAAGTCAATAGGAGTAATAATAGGTAATAGAAGAGTGTTTTCTTGCCCATACTCTCATCGTATATTGGTGGATGGTCAAGCTATAAACCCGGACGTGTGACATACTCTACAATCATTGGTGGGAAGAACCAAGAAGATGATATAATCATCATTTGTTTAAAATACTTAGTTCTGCTTCAGTGAATGTGGAAAATGTGGCAGGATTCACTTTAAAGTTTAGATGAAGCCGACAGTTATAGGTGTACCGTGTGAGTCGTGACAAGGATGGAAATTGGGAGGTCGGTGTGAAGCTGCCCTAACAAAAAAATATATAAATGTGTAGTCAATGTAGATTAATATGGTTCCTCTAATTTGTGATTTTTAGTTTGGTCAAAGAAACAGTAGGAATTGAATCTTTTAAGCATTCGATCGAATTAGAGGGAGGAAACTTAATTACATTTTGGTATTCTGATTAATATTTCAAACACACTATATTATATGCGTTCCATATTCCATTTGCTAGATGGTAATAAATGATACTAATCGTAATGGATTCATACATAGTTCTCATGAAAAGTTTTATTGGTAGTGATTAAGCTGTCCATCCCCGAAAATTTAGAGATCCAATATAAGCACCTAATACTAACCCTATTTATAGGGGAACCATAATTATTTTCTTACAAAAATCAGGAAACATATGTTACATGTAACAATTAGAAAGTACAAATCAATTAAACATATACTTTTTTTTTTATAGTTATGAACTATATTGAGTAGTAATAGAAAGCTTAGGGACAAGATAATATTCTAAATAACCTTGCGAGCTTGAACTTTCAGATATTGTAAATTCCTCGCTCATAGAACCGTAAACACCCTACAGCTCGGATAAACCTCTAGTATTCTAGGTATAATCCGGCCGAGCGGTTGCTTCTAAGTCCTAAATGAGGCCTAATGTTGGGTATACATCTCAAGTCCCATATCTGAGAGATAAGGACTTATCTAATAACTTCATTAGTATGAGACTTTTTGGAAAGAGTCCAACAACAAATCCGGGCTT